>JACCGJ010024530.1:7568-57378 GCA_013407085.1 Atriophallophorus winterbourni
CGCACTTGGTTGTGCAAAGGCTAGAGAAGCTGACTCGAACAAACGCCGAGTGGTTCTGGGGACGCCGCTTTGTACCCAAATTCCCAAGAATCTTCTTTGAAGCCGACTCATCCTCCAGGAGGAGATAGTCGCACAAAGTAGTAGTAGTAGTAGTAGCGCAGTACTACCCTGGATGGCCTCCTTGTTGTTGGCCTCCTTCGGTCGATGTCAACCATGGATGTACATCACAATCGCATGATTTGTTTTCGAATGACTAAACGGTCCTATTCGGGAGGAACAATCTCTCCCGCAGCGCTCGCAACGATAGGCATAACTCGGTCGATCGGCGTCAGTTGCACGCCGGCGGCGAGATCTGCGTTCAGCAGCCAAGAGCTGTATCTGCTCCTCCAGAGCTTGTAGACGACACTGTACACAATGCCTCCAATGTGAGCGATCATAAGCAAGTTCTTCCCAACTCGCCGGGTCAATGCCAATAGCTCTCATATCTCTTTTGCAAACGTCTTTGTACCGCAAGTGCGGTCTGCCCAATGGTCGACTTCCTAATTTGCAACTCACCATAGAGTAGATCTTTTGGAATACGACCCTGTTCCATTCTGTAGACGTAGCCAGGATACCGCGGGCGGCGCTGTTGTAGTAGAGTCAACATACTCTACAGACCAGCTTTTGAAATCACTTCAGCATTAGTCACTTTGTCCATCCAAGATATGTTCAAGATACGACCGATGCTTCGCAGATGGAAAGCATTCAGAATCCCTTCGTGTCTTGTATGAGTGGCTCAGGATTCACTGCTGTACAGCATAGCATTTAGTACACACGCGCTGTATACCATAATCTTTGTCTTCCCAGTCAACTTGCAGTTACCTCAAACACGAGAGTTCAATCGGGACAAAATGACAGCTGCTTTGCCAATCCACAATAGTTGAACCAAGATGTGCGAAATGATGTATTGGCTCAAGATGAGTTTCCAACAGCGATGACGGGGGCTATACAACCACTTCACCAAATAGTGTGGTCTTACTCACGCTGATTGTTGCTGACGAAAGACAGTCCATTGGCGTCTGGACGTGTTCTTGGGAGTGAGCAAACAACAAGTCACGGATTAGCACATCCAGTACCTTCATTTGTGCTCTCGACCGGTTCAGGTAAAGGTGTCACTGACTTCGTTTTCCAATCTATCATGTAAGGTTTCCATTTAACTATTTGTTTGATCTTTTGGACTGAAACCAGGCAAGCGAATCTTCCGCTGGGCCTAACGATAAGGCGAGCCTCGCTATCTCAGCGCGCCAAGTCATCGGCTTGCCACGCAGTTGGTTCTTCAGCCTCTGCGAATTATGTTCAGTTCGTTGCGTCTTGGGCATAACACCAGTTAGTAACGCGACGCTGGCAACTGGTGTCGCAATCAAAGAGAAACCTGACATTCTCCACTGCGTTGTACACTAGAACTTTTGTACCTGTATGTACGAGTATATGCTAAAAGATGTGAGATGAAGCTCGATAGCCTGGGAGGGCATTTCATCTGAAGGAAGGAAAACCCTGATTTTAAAACTCCGCTGCCTTGTGGGATACTCGATCGCGGGAGAAAACCCCGAGGAAAAATCTGGAGCAGAGTCTCGTAGACGGTTAGTTGGTGCACACCAACTTCTTCTGTCAACTCCCTGCTGCCCTGCAGGTTGCACTTGGTTGTGAAAAGGCTAGAGAATCTGACTCGAACAAACGCCGACTGGTGCTGGGGACGCCGCTTTGTACACAAATTCCCAAGACTTTTCATTGAAGCCGACTCATTCTCCAGGAGGACATGGTCGCACAAAAGTAAAAGTAAAGTAAGTGTTTTCACATGCAGCCCAGTACCAGTGGCAAATTAATTTAGTACGATGTTAGCTGCCACAGACAGAAGGGATGCAAGAAACTAGCGCATCTCATGACTGAGACAATGCTATAAAATTGTACCAAAACCATTATTTACATTCGTTAAATGGATCTTTCCTGGTTTACATATCGAAGTACAACCAAAAATATTAGACAATCAAGAAAAAACTGGCGTTCTGAACCAGCTATCCATTCACGGCCCAAATGCAGTCTTTGACTGCGTTGCATTTTACCTAGCTATAAGCATGTGCGCCCAATATACAAACATCTGCCGACGGATGTGCAATCGTGCAGTAATTTGTGCTGTCCAGCTAACATCGTGCTAAATTGATTGGCCACCAGTAGTGAGCTTCATGCTGAAACACGCTGGAGTCTCACTACCATTTCTATTTCCCCCTCATATCTGTCTAGGCCTGGGCAACCTGACAGTATCGTAGCCCACGTGCAGTCTCGACTGTACGGCACTTTGCCTTGATCAGGCTTGTGCTTTCATAGCACGACCCAAATGCAGTCTGACTGCGTTGATTTTTTTCCTAGCTCTAGGCATGTGCGTCCTACATACAAACATCTGCCGACATGAAGATACTCTGGGTTTCCCTCGACACTTGTCCCACGATGGTGATTCACGAAAGCAACGAATGTTAACAACCAGGATTATTCCCCGTAGATGGACATACTACATCAGTTAAGAGGAGTTTCCCATCCATTCAACTGGTTTCAGGTTAAAGCAGCGCATTGCCGGTAAATTCAACCAGACTTGCGAAAGGTGGCTGAAAGCACAAGCCATGGCTCAAATGAACAACATCTTAGAACCGTACTTTTGTAAAAGTTGATGATAAAAAACAAAATTCAAACAAAAATTTACTTTTTGATTGATTTTTTGACTTTGGCGACTGGCGTTTTCTCGGGAGACGGCGGCACAACCGGCGGCTCAACATGTGGACGTTTGGCAGGTGGTTCTTGAGAAAGAAATGATAAACGTTCTAATTAACAAAGGAATGAGAAACTTATGATGAAAATGATAGCTCCGTGAAAAAAACTCATTCTGTGCATTCAGGTGGTAATGATCTGCCTTCCCAAAGGGGCTTGATCAGATAAGACCGAAACAAATGACATAAAAGTGGATAAAAAGGGCGATCGCGATGTATGGAAACACGATGAGCTTTATCACTGAGTGTCTCAATCGGACGAATCAGCGTTTCTCGTATCTGGTATGATGTAGGATCGTAAAGTTGGATGGCTACATTATACACCGCACAGTGAAATCCATGAAATGTAGGTGTAAAGAATTATATAACACATGTCTGGCCTTCTTCTCCGAAAGTATTATTCAGATGTACGCATTACAGACTCCACTACATTTATATAATCACAGATATTTGTGGTACTGAACAACATGGGGTTTCGATGACAAAAGTAAAGTCAATAGTTATTTTGGAGGCATCGGAATCTATGGCCACATGACAGCCCACCTGTTTAAGATTTTATTGTTTCATGGTTTTATGGCGGTTAAGTACTCGGTATATACTACCGGTGTAATGCTGATGATGATGCCTAAACGAACACTTCATATAGAACTGAATAAGTTGTCTAAATTCGGAGCAGAATAACGCCAATGTCTATAACCACCACTGGACAATCAGCCATTATAAACACGAGGCGAGGCAAGTCGGGTAAAACAGTAAGTTAGAAAACACGAACGCTTATGTTTGAAGCTTTTGGATCAAGTTGATCCCACAAATTATGTGGCTGGCTGCATACTTCTGACCAACGCCGGCCATAGAGCAGCTGCAAGTGATTCTGAGACTATCAGCCACAGTGTATAAAGCACCGTCAGATGACTGGGATGCGACTTTTTTTCTAATAAAACGACCTAGACCGTAGTACTTCGCTAAAACACAATGGTACAGAATGACCATCAATTGTCCTGGCAGTGTTGCTATAAACGGTGCGAGCACCATGAAAGCCTTCAATTATGCAACAAATACATTCTCTTGCAAAATGGGCGTAAGTGTGTACACCCGCATTTGCATCATGACGATGTGGCAGCCAATCACCATCATCATCAAGGACATCATTACGTCGGTAAGAAATACCGAATGCTTATCTGCCATACGGCGTCACGAAAGAAACCTTTTTGGAAACTGTAAAACGTGACCCAACCAGCGTAATCTACGAAGGTTGATCTGCTTCTTTATATCAACATAAGCAACTTAAAGCCCATTACGGAGAGCATCGCTGTGTATGCGATAGTACCAGGTAACTCTCAACATGCTACGGTGACAGCGCTTGTCGAACACTCGGAGATAGCGGATATGCTCTTTACGTAGAGTACACGTTTCGCACCCATACATAAATACAGCCCGAAACGTCACTTTGCAGACTTTACTCTTATAGAGAGTTCATTCTGACGTCATGCGACTTAAGTTACGCAACGCTATGGTTCCCATAATATTCGTGCCGTAATCTCGTCGTACAATGATGCCGAATTATTGATACAACTAAAGAAATATGTAAAAGGTAATTTCAAGAGTGTAATTGTTAAGTAATATAGTGTTGCTCGATACTAGCTAGCTTGTTTAGTAAAGTATGTGCAATTTTGTATGAGCCGAAAAGCAGAACCATATCATCAGTATAGTTCAAATCAAGAAGCTTGCAATCTAGTATATTGTGAACTCCGAAAGTTGGGGTGCCTTGGCTACATAACTCCATCATGGCATCAATTACAAAATTAAATAAAAAAGAACTCGGACGTCACTTGTAGCTGAGAATTTTGGCGAAAAGTAGATGTAAATCCTAACATATCCAGATGTGTGAGTATAAACGCACTTATGTTTGCGGAACGTTTTTGCACAGCAAGTTGTTAAACAGGAAGTTTCGATCGATTGAATCAAATGCCCCTAAAAAGTTGGCCTATGGCGGCTGCTAATAAGTGTGCCGCAGTCTTAAGATTGCCGGAGAGTAAAATGTGGCCTCTGCCAGACTGGAAGCCAGTTTTCTGTTCTCTGATCCGCGATTCGTATACTGTGTTAATCATCAAAGTCATATTGACGCTAATAACCGTGTGATGATGGGTGAGACTTATTCCGCGATGCTTAGAGCAGGAACTTTGCATATCATCATTTTGAATATCGCTGTGATAACCGTTACTCCAGAATTCTCGGGAAATAGATTCTCACACCTCACGAAAAAGATCGGTGAGTGGAACGATTAGGATTTGGCTCCCTTCCTAGAATAGAACAGTTAGTACATTAGGGACACCAGCCTTGATGTTCATGGATTCGATACTGGCACCAATTCTGAATCACTAGGAGGATCTACACTAACCGCTCAGGGATCATATTGCGTCAAATGAAACGATAAAGATGTTCGGTTCAGAGTGAGGCGGCGATTTTTATGAATGATGACAATAGAATCAGATTTAGTAATAGACATGCTCACTACTGTTTCAGGAACCGAGCATTGAATAATGTAAAAAAACGTTTGCGTAAAATCGTAGCATTATTTGCGATTCCCACTTTCTAGCTATTGTTTAACCACCACTTACCTGTTTAGTCACAAGCTCAATTTAAGTTCATCCAGTGAAAGAAGCTTTGAATTGTATTAAATCACAAACCTGATCCATGCTGTGCTCGACAGTCATAGATCACACATGGACCAAGATATTGTCAGACACCTTAGGCCTAGACAGATATAAAGGAAAAAGAGACAAAGGCAGTGAGACTCCAGCGTGCTTCCGTATGTAGCTCAGTACCATCGGCAAATCAAATTAGCACGGTGATTACTGTGCAGTAAGCAAAGCTAGGCAATGTTCACGTAATATTGGCAAAAATGGTGATACAGAAAAACGAGGAGTGGGCAAACACGTGCGAAATCAACGCAAACAAACCTGAAGCCGGACTGTCAGATGGCCTTTTCCCACTTGGCAGTTCAGACTGACTGTCACCACCGGTAACGGTGAATTTGTAAAATCTCGCCAAGAAGGTTTCAGCATCTGGGTCCTGCCAAGTGATGGTAGGTTCGATAAGTGGGAGCAATAGTGAAACAAGCACAATCCACATTTAGTGATGCTAACAATGAAATAGCACCAAGAATCCCAGCATTATGGTCAGTGGCAGTGTTCGTCGATCCAAGTGGTGAAAGAAACAAAGCTAGTTTATGTTTTAGTTACCCTATAATTATGGCGAAACATTACTAGAACGGACGAATAATGAGAGAATGAAGAGGTCATCAGATGATTAATTTGAAAGAACTGCGTTGCTCGAGTCACGACTACATGAGACAGAAACCTGAAATATTTTGTAACCTTATAAGTTGCCGCTGATTTGTACTCCATTTTGAGTAATGTCCTGATTGTTATTTGTAACAGTAATCGGTCAACTTAATGCTATGCATCAAAGGTCGAGGTATTATTGTATTAATTCTCTCCTTTAGGGTTCAGAATGGAAATTTACAGGAGAAAAACATCAAGGTTGTTTCTCTTCCATACGATAAATCTGTTGCAACAGAACTGATAAATGTTGTATCCCTTTTAAAATAAATATGATTGCTAATCGGCCAATTATTGTCTATCATGCATCGTTTGGCACATAGAACACACAATCATTCAAAAGATAACAGATAAGATAAGAAGAAAGAAAAGATACAGATAACACAATTAACATCCAGTATTTGACTGTGCTGCACTTTGCCTGGATCAGGCTTGTGATTTCATGCATGCACTCTGGCATAGATGGTAGATGGTATGAAAGCACAAGCCTGATCCAGGCAAAGTGCCGCACAGTCAGAGACTGCACGTGGGCAATATTACTGGAATAGAAGCGGCAGCCTGGTACCCATTCTCCGGGTTTACATTCAACAACAAAAGATAAAACTTTGGTTACATCATCCGCAAAAAAAATACAGTGCCTACAAGGTTTACGAAGTCTAAACGTCATTGGTTCCAGCATTAAGAGAGTCACTTCAAGATCTGATCATCACAAGTGAAAGAAGCAGGTGCAATGCAAATGAGTAACATTTATGGTCTTCGAAAATGCAAATAGACTGGAGCGTGACTTGTAACAATCATCAGCAAAAGTCTGGAGTCCAACAAAGTGACCAGCAATATGAAGCAAGAAAGACAGATAAGCAAGCGCGTGGAAAACAGGAAAACGGAATATACAGAAGCAAATGCGCAAAAGCAACTCGTTTTTTGTAGTTTCATTGCATGCGATTTTGTGATATTTTTCCATCAAATAATACCTGATAAAAAAATGATGACACATAATAAAATACACTACCGCCACTGACTTCGGTTTGCGGCTATATCTAGTAAGGTTTCCAGCCAACTATTAGTTGGATCTTCTAGACGGCGTTCATGCAAACGAATATACCAAACTGAGTCTAGCGCCACGGTGAGTTTCATCCCAACGCGCCAAGTCATGGACTGGCCACCCGGTCGTTTCTCCCGGCTTTGCAAATAACGCGCGGTATGGAATACGGTGGAGAGGCATTCTTAAAGCATGTCCCAACCATCGCAAAACGAGCAAGCATCAGCATTTCTCTCAGTCCGTGGGCCATTTGGTCCTAACACCCGCTTGCAGACGTCTATATTTGTAAAGCGATGCTGCCACCGAAGGCGAACAATCCAACGAAGGTAAGAGGTGCCAAAAACAGAAAGCGGCTGACATCTTTCACTCGGATAGGCCAGTCTTCGCTGCCATAAATTAGTGTAGCACCACCACTGCGTCGTACACAAATGTGCAATCGTGCAGCATTTCTGTGCTGTTGCGGCTAACATCGTGATAAATTTATTGGCCAACGGTAGTGAGCTGCATGCTGAAAACACGCTGTAGTCTCATCACACCATTTCTATTTCCCCTCTGCCTAGGCCTGAGCAACCTGACAGTAGATTAGCCCACGTGCAGTATCTGACTGTGCGGCAATTGGCCAGGATCAGGCTTGTGCTTTTTACCTTAGTATGGAGTGAAACATTGCGTCGACGCCACAGGTGGCGAAGGTTAGCAAACGCTGCACCCGCTTTGCGAACACGATGTGAGATCTCGTCCTCGACACAACCTCCAGCGGAGATACAACTGCCAAGGTAAACAAAGCTGTCGACCAATTCAAGATTGACATCGCACACAGTTAGGTTTGGAAGAGAGCCGCTCCAATCCTGGGTAAGTGTTTTACACTTGTTAGGCGCAAAGCACATGCCAAACCTTGAAGCTTCAAGTGCCAGGATGTCCATGGCTTGTTGCCTTATATGAGGGTCATCTCCCAGATGTGCGATGTCATCCGCATACTCTAGATCGGTTGTTCTCTAACTGGAGAGAGTTTCAAAACCAGCGCCAACAACACCAGCTAAAGCTTTCCAGAGGACATCGTCGATCGCGAAGTTAAAAAGGAACGGCGAGATAGGGCAACCCTGCCACGCCCCGCTGGAGATATTGAACGTCGCTCGAACCCTGCCGATGGTTTGAGAATATAATGTTTTCAAAATCCAAACACACTTCTCGGGCACTCCATGTCACAGCAGACAGATCCAAAGACTTTCGCGATTGATTGAATCGAATGCCACTCGGATGTCAAGAAATATCACGATAGTTGGCCTACGAAATGCGTGGCGTTGCTTCAGTAACTGGCGGAGTGTGAAGATTTCATCTATACACCCTCGGCCGGCACGAAACTCAGTTTGCTCCTTACGGATTTGCTCTTCTCAATTGGTACACAACCGGTGAAACAGGATGGATGCCAGTAATTTAAGAGCTACTGAAATGAGGCTGATACTCCGATGATTTTCACAGGAATCGTGCCGTCCTTTTTGAAATCGAAGCAATTACTGATTCTTTCCGAGGGATCGGAACGGGTTCCTCAGCCCATAATTTGGCAAACAGCGCTTGAAGTTCGCAATCTAGAGCGAAACCACCATCATTGAACCAACGCATCAGCACCCGATGCCCGATGGCGTTTAAGGTTCCGGAGTACATTGTAAATCTCTGATTGAGTGGGAGCCTAGAGAGGAATCGACGATGGAGTACAGTGCTCCGTATACTCAAAATCAGTGGGCCAGTTAAACTGTGCCTCGAAATGTTCTGCTTATCACTTCATGCGCCTGCGCATGTTAAAAACTAGCGAACCATCGGCTTCACGTATCAGCTGACTGATGCCTGTTCGCCCGCTGCCAGTAGTTCTGATGAGTTGGAACAATTTTCTGAAATTGCCTACAGCAGCCGCAGATTCCATTTCCGCAGCCTTAGAACTCCACCAACTTTCCCTGTCGGTTCTAAAACTTGCAACCAGTTTACGTTTAATAAGCCATTGTGACGCATCATGAATGCTACCAGCAGAAAGCAATCGAAGTTGGTCCATTAGTTGGACAGAATTCGCAGAAACCCAGTGTTGAGCTACACTGGAAGTCAGTCCACAACTATCCAACGCGGCTGTTTCCAAGAGGCTTGAATCCCACTCCATTGTTCATTGATACTAACTTTGGGAGCTAGAGAGATGCAAACTCAAATTGGCCCGAAACTCCCTGAGAACCGGAAGATCATTAAACCTGGCAACATTCAGCTGCCTTGCAACGTTCCAGCCAAAATGCATCGAGAACTTACTATAGACTAACGCATGATCTGACTCTAGACAGGTGCCCGTATGGACGGCAATCTTGCATACTCCTTCGCCACGAATAGCTGATAGCAATATGGTGTATTTGCGTGAATGAGACCGCCTATGGTGAATTTCAGTTGGAGTAGTGCTAAGTAATCTTTCGCCGTTGTCATTGTGATGACAATAGAGGCCAAACCTTCTACCCAAATAAGACAACAATGTCACTCCTCGATGCAAGTCTAATGAGTTCATGTAATTTTACATAGAACTCATCCTTGGCAAGTTCAGAGTTACAATTAGTCGGTGCACAGGCAGCAACCGCAAAAGGTTGCGGGATAGATTGTGACATCGTCCTTTCTTGCACAAACCCTATAGTTTTACTGCACAAAGGCGGCTGTCGACTGGGATCTAGTCTAACAGTGCGATCTCAACTCTCTTACTCAAAGAGATTCCGACTCCAGCTTGACCAGATACCACGGCGTCGTCATCGGTGGACAGGCGTCGATAGTGTGACTTGCGTAAGTTCGAAGGATTAGACAATCGCGTAACCGAGCTAGAGTTATGCATGCGTGTCCCCGACATACAGTATACATCTACATCGAGGCTATCAAGTGTGCCTGTTGTCCGATACTAGCTAATGTCCGTACATTAAACGCCGCTAATTTGAATGGTACGCGATGGCGAAAGAACGCTCTGGAGACATTCGAAGCAGGCAAAATATTCGGTGGCTAAATTTGGAGACCCCAAAGAACAAGCGGTACTTCTGTCACGGCTACCCAAAGAACCACAAAACGGAAAACAGTTATCAAAAAAGGCATGCAGTGTGAGATCATTCAAGATTTAAGGTTAAAAAAGCAAATTATTGTACAGTACCATAGGATATACGCATAAAAAATTAAAAAATCGTTACTTGTATGATCATATCCGTGTTCTTCATAGGTGCAGCAAAAATAATCCCCAATGGCGCCACAGACTGAGGGAAAAGAATCTTTGGATGGACGGTAGTTCCGTGCGTTAAAAAATATAGACATCAATAGGTAGGGGCCAACGCAGTAGTTCCCAACATAAGGTTTCCTAACCTTTGTTTAAAGATGTGCTCGTTCGCTGAGGTAATAATATCTGTCGGCAAGCTATTCCAGAAGAAGCATACACGAACAGCGAAGAAGTGACGACGACAATTCAATCGTGAGAGTGGGATTTGAAAGGTCAAAGGGTGGCTGCGTGTGGGGACAACGGAACCAAACTTGAAGAGGAGTTTGAGAGGGTGGGATTTCGCGTAAATGATTCGATATGTCAGAGTGAGGTCGTGAAGGATACGTCTGCGCTCGAGGGTGCACAGTTTAAGTCTGGTCAGTCGCTGTTCAAAGGGTGAATTATTCAATCCCGTAACCATTTTGATTGTCTATTGATAAATTCGTTCGAGTAGCGTGATGTTTTTTTCCATCCATGGCGTCCAACCTTGTACAGTCTAATCAACGACAGGATGTTTGTAAGTGTTTTGTATTTTCCAGAGAGAGTGTGGTGGGAAACGTCCGAAAATGCGTTTCAGTAAACCGAGCAAACTGCACGCACGCTTGTAGACGGCTTTGCACTGTAGGCTGTACTTCATAGTTCCAGACACCCAGATTCCGAGATCTTTTTGTGATGTACTCCATTCAAGTGGGTGGCTGCCAAGCGTATAGGTAAAGGGAAAGGGTTTTCCGACTTGCAACATTTGGCACTTGCGGAAATCAAATGGCAGTTTGTTTTCGATTGACCACTGGCGCAGCTTATTCAAATCTCCATGCAGAACATGACAGTCCTCGATAGAGTTGACCTTCGTCCAGATTTTTACATCGTCTGCGAATAAAACAAGCTTACATGCTAGTAAGTTCGGTAGATCGTGTATAAATATGAAGAACAGTATTGGACCGAGAACCGAACCCTGAGGGACTCCGCTCGTGGCTTCAATTGTTCGAGAAGTTTCACCATCTATTCTGACTTTTACTTTGCGTCCAGACAGGTAACTTGTGAACCATGTTAGTAGTTTCCGATGACGCCAACATTCTGCAGCTTCTGAAGCAGTAAGGAGTGATTCACTCTGTCGAATGCTTTAGATATATCTAAGTAACCGGCATGGACGGAACCCCCTTGGTCTAGTGCTTGCGTCCAGTCATTTAGAGTCGTGAGCAAGTTAGACAGGCATGAATATGTTTTCCTAAATCCGTGTTGTGTGAAAGTTATTAGCTGAT
Source organism: Atriophallophorus winterbourni (assembly GCA_013407085.1). Classification (NCBI taxonomy): domain Eukaryota; kingdom Metazoa; phylum Platyhelminthes; class Trematoda; order Plagiorchiida; family Microphallidae; genus Atriophallophorus; species Atriophallophorus winterbourni. The sequence goes on from JACCGJ010024530.1 coordinate 19,253, forward strand.
GGTTCTCGAGATGTTCAACAAGTCGTTCACACACCAGGCGTTCCAAAATTTTAGAAACCGCTGAAAGAAGCGTCACGGGGCGGTAATTCGCCGGATCAGAACGACTGCCCCCTTTGTAGATTGGTGTGATAACACCGGTTTTCCATTGAGTTGGTACGGTTCCCGTATTCAATGAGTGCCTGAATAGACCACATAGTGGGCCACAAAGCTCCAGCTCGCATGACTTCAGAACAGCGGGTGTTATTCCATCCTCTCCTGGTGATTTGCGAACGTTCAGCCCGCGTAAATGCTTTCGCACAACCGTAGGATTTACCTCGATGTTACTAAGGCATTCGACCTGTAGTGGGCGCGGCAAAGACATCAGCGTTGACACGTTCTTTGGACAAAATACTTGCGCATAAAATGATATTAGGGCATCAGCTGTATCCTTGACATTATCAGTCAGTCCGTTCTCTGTCTGGATAGGAAATACACCTGGTTTAACCTTGGTCGCGGTGTTTACGATGGTGTACAGCAACTTAGGATGTCGTTCCATCTGGTCGATCAGCTTCCAATGGTGATATTGCTTGTCTTCTCGAATTAAGGACGTCACTTTGTTACGAAAACTACGAAAGTGTTCCCAATATGCGTCTGTTCGTGTTATTTTATGTGCAGCCCATGCGGAATTTCGCGTGGCTATGCACTTCCGAGTGCGGCTTCGGAGTTTGAAGCAAAATGTTCTTGATTTCCTTTTGGGAACACAGGTAGAATTTTCGTCTAGTTTTGTAACGATATAACGACTAAAACAATCATCATCATCACAGACAGCATTACACCGGTAGCGCGTACCGAATGCTTAACTGCCACACAACTATGAAAAAGTAAAATCCTAAATGATGGGGAAGGGTGGGACATAAATATCTACGGATTCTATAGAAGAGTAAGCACAAACAAACGGGAAGAGGTGCCTACACCTCGAATGGAACATGCATTCAAACAAGTTTCGTGAACGAGTAGAGCGACATCAGCATGGAGCTTCCTTGCGGCTTTCACTGTCATGCATCATAACAAGCTTTTCTCGTCACTCCGCTTGACAACATACAAGGTTAAGCAAACACTCCAAGAGATTGCTTAGTGCAAGACCGCCATTGAACACGGTTTCTGGACATATCCTAAAGCGTAACTAGCCATTGCGATATCTGATCACGGGGGCACCAGCCTGGAAGACGCGCTGCGCCGACTTTGGAAAGGTTACTTGTAATGGTTTTTAACTGCTTATGCCATGTGGCGGTTTGGCCACCCCGAGATTTACGCCAATCTGGATGTGGTGTCGCAAAAAGAATCTGTTTCGGAAGTCGGTGGTCCAGCGTAACCTATACAGGTTGATTTGCTTCTCTATATCAACATTACTACCGAACAACTTATTTCGGAGAGCATCGGTGCGTATGCGATTGTAACAGCTAACTCCTAGAATGTTGCGGAGACATCGGTTGTCAAATACTTGGAGACGCCGAATGTGTGCTTTACGTGAGGTCCAGGTTTCGCACCCATACACTAACAGCCCGAACTGTCGCTTTATAGACTTTACCCTTGAGTAACAGAGACAGTCCTTTCTGACGCCAGAAGTGACCTAGGTTGCGGAATGCTACGGTCGCTTTAGAAATGCGTGCCGAGACCTCGTCATCTAACGATGCAGAATTATTGATATAACTACCGAGATACGTGAAACGATCTACAATTTCAAGCGCCTGATTGTCAAGTAATAAAGTGCTGTTTGATAAGTCGATGTCCTGCAGCAGAACACTGCACTTAGAGGGTGCAAAACGCATTCCAAATGCGGGCACAATCCTAGATAGCTTGTTCAGTATCGCCTGTGCATCTTTGTACGAATCGAAGAGCAGAACTATATCATCAGCATAGTCCAAGTCGAGAAGCTTGACGTCTGGCATTATGTGAACTCCGAAGGCTGGAGCACCGTCGCTGCATAATTCCAAGATAGCATCAATTACGAAAATGAACAAAAACGGAGAAATCGGACATCCTTGTCGGACGCCACTAGTAGTGTGGAATTTGGGAGAAAGTTCGTTGTAAACCTTAACGCATCCGGATGTATGTGCATAAAGTGCACGTAGTATGTTGACGTACTTTTGTGGAACGCCTTTACAAAGCAAGGTGTTAAACAGGACATTTCGATCGACTGAATCAAATGCTCCTTTGAAGTCTAAAAAGATGGCTATTGTCGGCTGTCGATAGGTGTGTCGCAGTTCTAAGATCCGTCGAAGAGTAAAAATATGGTCGACACAGCCTCTGCCAGGTCGGAAGCCAGCTTGCTGTTCTCGGATCTGTGATTCCCTATGCGATGTTAATCTTCGAAGGCATATGGACGCTAATAATCTCGTAATGATGGGAGTGAGACTTATCCCACGGTGATTAGAGCATGAGCTTCGCACACCTTTTTTAAATATAAGTATGATAACTGATTCGCCCCAACTCGGAGGGACGGATTCTGATGTCCACACTTCACGGAGGAGATCACCTAATGTGCTGATTAGGATTGGCCACCTTCTTTAAACAAAACAGGCGGTATGTCATCGGGGCCAGCAGCTTTGAATCGTTTCATGGATTCGATACATGCTTTAATTTCTAAATCATTAGGGGGATCTACGCTAACAGGCCAAGGATCACACTGCTTCAAATGAGGGAAAGATTCTGTTGCAGGCGACCAGCTGAATTGTTCTTCAAAATGTTCGGCCCAACGTGAGAGGCGGCGGTTCTTATTAGTGATAAGAGTACCGTCTATTTCAGCGATAGTCTCACTCACTCCTTTTTTCGTAGGCCCAGTCGATCGAATAAGTTGGAAGAGTTTTCGCACGTTACCCGCATTATTTGCTATTTCCATTTCTTCGACCTTATTTAGCCACCACTTTTCTCTGTCTAGTCTTAAGCTCCGTTTAAGTTCAATCCTCACGCGTCTACGCTCTGTATTGTGCCCAGGACCGTGTGGTATTTGGCATCGCTGGTGAAGAATTTCTATAGAGCATTGTGAAATCCAGTGGGACTTTTGGGTTGATTGTGTAGTCTCACAGGCTGTTATTGCAGCGGCTCGCATAATCCCAGCTATTTTGTTCCACCTTTTATCGGCAGTTGCACATGGAGCAACTGGGAGTGAATTACTCAAGGTGGTCCTATAAATGTCTTGAACTGCAGGCAGAGAGAATTTTTCGACTACAATGCGTTTCCCATTCGAAGGCTTCGTATCGGAGAACTTTAACGAGAATCTACATCGCACAAGAGCATGATCTGAATCTATGTAGGTATTCCAGAAGGAGCGGCAGTCCTCAATGCAACCTCTCCAGCGACTACTTATGGCGATGTCGATTTTGACCGAAAGTTGGCTTCCATCCAGCGAGCGCCATGTGGCACATTGACATCTTTTATGGCGAAAGGAGGTGCTGCTAATGAATAATCGAGATTGTGCACAGAATTGTATAAACCGTTCACCGTTATCTGTGCGCTGGCATTCAAGACCAAACATGCCACTTAATTGTGATTCAGATGTATCTAAGCGACCCAGTCTGGCATTCATATCTCCCGCTAAGACAACGATATCTGAGCTTTTTCCACGTCGCAAAAGAGCATAAAGATCGTCGTAGAAGGCGTTCTTCTCGTCGTCGGAATTGGTGTTAGTCGAAGCGTAAGTTGCTACAATAAACAAGCATCTCTGATTAGAAGATTTTGAGTTTGGTCTAATATTAGTGGCTAGTCTAACTGCACACATCCTGCTATTGCAAGGAATCTAATCGATTAGACAGGATTCGGCACGCGAATTCAGCACTATACAAACACCCGCCTGTCTTGAAATGGCAGCTACAGAATCACCAGAGCAGCGCAAAAAGTAACGAGTTGAAAGGTTTGGGGCAGTAAGTTCAGTAATTATAGATGGATCATATAAGCGCGTTTCCGATAAACAGCAAACATCAATAGATAGACTATCTAAGGTAAGAACCAATGCAGCTTGCTGGCCTATTTGTCTGAGAGTTCTGACATTCATGGTTTCAGAAAGTGATCTGTAAATTCGCGAACAGGAAATGTTCCAACATGTTCGACGCGGTCTTTTTTAAAGCTGAGATTGACAGACGGAGAGATGTTAAGAGTGGATGGGGGAGGGGAAGGGTCGGAAACAGTTTGAAGAGTAGGGCCAGCAGTAGCTTATTTTCGCTTACCCGCCCTGCTGTATGCAGCAGGTAAGACGACCCTGTTTATCGTGCGCGACGGCCGATGCACTATGGAATTGGGTTTCGTAGTAATAGTCATGGTTGTATGCGGGCTGAGATACTGCCAGGTCGCTCATGCCTAGACAGGAGAACAATTAGGGTTCTCGACAAAAGCCTTTGGCTAACAAGCCTGACCCACAAGGCAGCGGGTTAGGTTGAGACCGTGTTCGTCTGACCTCTATCCATTGACCTTCCTGGTATGAGTGACTTTGAAGGTGCTCGGAGAGCACCACCCAGCATAGCTCAATGGGTCATAGAGGTACACAAAGCATTGCACCACGTTAAGGTCCAGTTTCTGCATTCGTACGATCGAGATGTTTTTCCTCTATAATCGTAATGGCACGGCGAAAGCCGAAGTAATCGACTCTCCTGATGATCTTAACGTCGCCCGACGCCCTCCTGGCGTTGCACACAAATTCGAAGGACAACACCAGATAGTAACTTAGCCCCAAAAGACTATGATACTGCACTGACTCTACTGCTGTTGCTTCGGAGGTTAAAACCAGATCTAGAATTGATGATTCATTGAGGCTCCTTTGTCGAGTGAATGAATGGACATGGTAGTATAGGGGAGTGAAAGTGATTATCTCACGGAATTTGTACTCAAGTGATTGCTGAGTATGCACACTTTTGGTGTAGAGATGTGGGAGGTTAAAGTCATCCATTATTAACAATTGGCATCCTCTAAGGTTTCCAGCGTTGGGCATCACTTGTAACGTTTCATTGTGGGCATCGGGAGAGTTGGGCGAGCGGTAGATCACACCAAGTATACAGTTCTCTCCCGTTTCCAAGCGAAGGCTACACCACATGGTGAGCAGAGAGCGTGAGAGCACGAGATGTCCTTTTGGATTTGGATTTTCATAAGTGCAACAATCATAAATAGGACTGAAATGCATGAGCTGGCGTAATGCGAGGAATTAACGAAGCCGGCTAACCCATGTTTGAAGCCTTGCCAACAAACGGTGCTATGTAGTCAAAGTGCAAAGGTCGGACAAGAGAAGCCGATTTTTAACTGCAACCTAGGTTAATAAAAACAAGCTATTGCGCGACGGCCCAGTAATTCTGTATCGCGCAAGTAACATGCAGCTAAATTGATTTGTAACCATTAGGGATCTGTACGCGGAAACGCGCTGGATTCTCATTGCCGTTATTCCTTCATCGTATCGGCTAGGTTTAGGCAACATGACAGTGTACTTCGGTGTAGGCAACCGGGTAGTATCATGCCTACGTTCAACGACGCCGATGACAACGTTTTGTACCCCCCTTCTCGCTTTGTACATCTCATTGTTCATGTTGAACGGCACTATATCTGTATCAGATTATGCAAATATAATAATAATAATAATAACATGACAGTACCACGAAGAGATCAGATCTGAATCTGGGAACCTGAAACGCACGGTCCGGTTCACTTGGATTAATTGATCTGGTTAACATTAAAGAAAAAAGTCGGCTATCGTTATCAATGAGCTAAAAAGGTTGAAAGTCGACGTGGCTACCTTGTAAGAGACGCGGCCACCAAAGACAGGTATGCTAATACGAAAAGCGTATTACTGACGAGATCATATCACAGCGCAGATTGCGACAGAGTCCATTCAATAATTTGTTCAAATTTAAAGCATCAACAGACTAGATTACACATCGTAGGGTTCGATTGAAGTTGTATGTGAGAACATCATTTTCTGTGCAATTCAATACAATTCAACTAAATTTAGAGCAGGAGTACATAAGTTTTATTTGAGCTTTTTCATGTTCTGGCATGAATTACAATCGTCTCGATCATCCTGGAGGTGAATGCGCTTTGAAAACAGGGTTTTTCAAAGCAGAGAAATTTGTCGGTACCATTTTTGAACACTAACAAGCATTGAGCTTCAACCACATTAACCGGAAGCGTGTCCCAAGTTCCAGTAGCCCGTCGTGAAAATATATACCAATGTGTTAAATCATCTGTGCTCTGAACGCATAACCAAAATGGGGAAACCAATGTTCGACAATCAGTGATAACTGTAAAAAGCGATGTAAGATAAGGAACCTCAAATTCCAGAATAATCCGATAGAAAATTACCATGTCACTACGAACCCTGTGGTATGCTAGTGAAAATATTTTCATCTCAACATCATATATATATATATATATATATGATATATAGTATATCTATATCATATTATACTCTATATTGATATATATCGATATATAATAATCATTTTAACAATGAAAAGTTCCACTTTTTTACTACCCGGTTGCCCAGGCCGAAGTAGAGGAGTTGATCTTGAGGACTCCCACCTCAAGCCTTTGGCCCGAAAGCCTAACCCGCAAGGCAGCGGAGCGAGATTAAGGATCGCACCTATCGGGGCCGGATACTGTAGGTACAGTTCACAAGCCATTCGCGAGGTAGAGACCAAGCAGGGACTCCCGACATCATCCCAAACCAGTCGAGCCGGTGATCCTTGCGGATTCATACGCCTCTCCTGGTATACAATGTCCACGAGGAACAAGGAGACTGTGTTTGTCTGGCTTCTCACCATTGACCAACCTGGTATGAGTAACTCTGAAGATGCCACGAAGACATCACCCAGTATAGCTCAATGGATCATCGAGGCACGCAAGCCGCTGCACCACGTTAAGGTCCAGTCTCGGCGCAGCGTAGTATGGTGCACAATCTGGTTGCAATTCGCTGAACACTTTCGATAAGGTTCTTTTTCGGCTGTCGTGCAGGAAAATGCCGTCACGCTATCATACTCAAGGATTGGTTGAACGTATGTGTCAAAGAGTAGTTTCGTCATTCGAATAGGCCAGTCGGCACATAGGCGACGTATGACTTCCGATCGAACATTAGCAGTGTTTAGATGCGGTTTTTAAAGTGAAACTCACAATCTTATCTAGAACGCGGGTTTTCGTACATCTCTGGATTTTCATTTCATTTATGTAATAATCGAACGGTTCGTCACTGCTTATTGCCAAATGTTTCATTTATGTAGCCTTTAGCGGAGTAATGCCCATCTGCTGATGGCATCGTTATCGTACCGTAGGACTTCACTTGATGACACAACTGTGCGCCTTATTGGATCGAGCTTTCATATCCGAAATCATCATCATCACCATGAAGCATAAGTCTGGAGCCCAGACAAGGTGCCAAGCAATATGATACAGGAAAAGAAGATAAGCAAGCGCGTGAAAAAGGGAAAGCAGGCAAGCGGAATATGCAAAAGCAAATGCGCAATAAAGCAGCTGGTTTTTGTAGTTTAACTGCATGGGATATGTGTGATTTTTTGTTTTATAAAACAACACCGAATTAAAAAATTAGGACACAGACCAGGTTTCGCAGCCACAAAGTAGTGTAGCAAGCACCACTGCGTTATACATTCGGTGTTTTGTGCGGAGCGAAACATCGCGTCGACGTCACAAGTGACGAAGGTTAACGAACGCTACACCCGCTTTGCAAACACGTTGTGACATATCGTCCTCAACATAACCGCCAGCAGAGATACAACTGTCAAGGTGAACAAATCTGTCGACCAATTCAAGATTGACGCCACTCACTTATGTTCCAAAGGAAGCTCGAACCAGCTACTGTTTCAGCTAATGTTTCTGTGATGACTTCTGTTCCGTGAGAAAACGATCAGCATATGAAGCCCAAACGGACGATAGCTTAGGCTTTATTAGAGCAACTAGAAATAAGGTTTAATGGACGATGCGCAAATAACTATTGGGTTTAAATTGTCCTCGGTATTTAATAAGCTGCCGATACTGGTAACTTTAGTGGAACATACAATGGAATAAAACTTGAAACAGCTTCCATGAAGTCTAGTGTTCTCGTCTATTTTTGACAAGATTACTCACTTTGGGGACGAGATAATTCTTGATAGTAGTAGATGTCGTTGCGTGATATAACATTGATATCGGTGGACGAAACGATCGGCCGCTTTATAGCCATATAACGTAAAACGAAACCCAAATGTTACTGCAGTAACTCAACAGGCTTAGCCTTTAGGAAATTTTGGATGCTGAATTAAAAAGAACACTGTGAACATGAAAAATTAAAAAAACGAAAGAACGCAGCATGCAAACGTAACATGATTATGTATATGTGAAAGCGAACCTTTCCTAAGAAAAGCACATCCGGATTTTCCTCGATTTCAATGAGACCAGCTTGAAAAGCCGGTTTGTTCCGACATACGCCATATTTACTTTTAAACTTTTCGTATGGAAATAAATCCTTCGGACCCAGGAAATAACTGCAAAATAAAATGAGAAATAAGTTGCATACACTTCGTGAGTGCCGTAGAAAAATATGGGGTACTTTCCTTTTGGAACAGCCACATCTGGTGGTAAAAGGTTTATCTGCCAGAATAAGAAAAGCTTATATGCATACTCTACATGGCCAGTGAGGATGACCCTTCACTTTCGCAAAAACTTTATCACCAGGATTATAACTCATGGAACTAATTCTCAAGGCTGATATTTCAAAAATAGCGGCTTGATTGATACAATAGTTTAAAACAGGTTCCGAAAATATCATAATCAATAAGCAACCTCTGTATCGGTATATAATCCCTCAGGCATGTTGCTAAAATACCTTTATGCCCCAATTTATATATTTGAGGCAGACAAGATAACAAGGATTGAAATAAATTCCTTATGTGGAGAGAATTCAACGCCTCAAACTCATGTCGCTCAGAATTCGGTGTGTGCGCTACGACCAGCCGCTAACTCGTCGTATATTACTTAGAGCTTATGGTGACGAGCTGCGCGAGTTTTTCCTTCTCGTGATGGTCTCAAGAACCCGTGGTCATGCTCTAAAGCTTCAAAAGCGAAAAACATTATGCCTACCACATGGATTCAGACTCTCAACAAGAATTGTTAACTTGTGGAATGCGCTTCCGGAAGAGGTTATTTCAGCAAGCTCTGAAAATCAATTCAAGCAACTTTTGGATGAGGTATTGCCTGTAATCACGACGAAGCTGAACAACACTGGACAGGATTTCTTCAACTGAGTTCTCCTGGAATATGTTGCTGATATAAAGAGATGCGGCTTACAAGGGTTTGACCCCCTGTCGTTGTAACGTTTGAAACGAAACTTTAACGCATACTGATGTTGATTAGTGTACTAAGTAAGCAACTCTAAGGGACTTAATAGCCAATCAAGCAGTCGAACGTTCTGATGTTAGAGTCCTTTTCAGGAACACTAATCACTTTCGATATGGTTGTTGATTTCCTCGCCAAAAACGAAAGGCGATTTTTCCATGAATTTTATTCGAGTCGTCTGTAGTGAAGTACATTCAGTTCAGTTCGGTTCAGTTCAGTTGCACAGGACAGTAAGTGGCTAACAACCCAATCGAGCGTTCCAGAATTTCTTTCGGTGGAAAGCTGCAGAGAAGTAAACACCACTGCCAAAGCGTTCTTTCTTATTGTGATTTGGGTATCCTCGACGATCTCGATGCCGAAAGATTAGTTCAATTCAGTTGGCACATGACTGTAAATTGCTGATAAGTCAATCGAGCGCCCAGAATTTCTGTCTGTGGGAAGCTTCAAAGGAGCGTCCACCACTGCCAAACTTGGTTCGTTTTTTGTCTGGTATCCTCGTCGTATGCGAAGGTACGTGCGGTGTTTTCCAAATCAGCCTTCGGTACCAGAATTTGTTGCTGCGACTGAGATAAACGGGAAGGCTTTCTCTCTACCAAGCCGCTGAGAGGTTAGCTATGGAAAATTGTTGCGTACATTTAAAACATAACATTTAAAACAGGATTTTTTTAAATCGTGGTCAAGACCATATAAATTTAATGAACAAAAAATGGACAATTCCCTCTACAGAAAATCTGTATATTCACGGGAAAATGTCTGGGAAAAGCCCAGGCCACAAGGCATCTAAACCCTTTTTGAATGCACCTATTGATGTGCAAGCTATTAGTTCTTTAGGCAGCTTGTTCCAGAAGCTTACCACTCTTTCACGGACAAATGTTGCCTAAGATTCAGAAGGTTGTGGATTTTCGCGAGCTTTAATGTACGTCCTCTAGTTGCGGGGTTGATCGCTCAAGAGAACGGGATTTGACAACACTTGTCGCCTAAGCCTTTCAGGATTTTGAAAGATTCTATCAGTTTACCCCGTAAACGACAACGCTGAAGAGAGAAGAGGCCTAAAGAAATTACACGTTCTTCTAAGGGTTTTCCGAACATACATTCAACCATTTTGGTAGCCAGTGGTTGGACTCTTTCTAGTAGTAATATGTCTTCTTGAAAAAAGGGCTCCAGGCTTTTCGCGGTATTCTAAATGCGGCCTGACAATCGCTGTATATAAAGGGACAAGCAATTTAGGCGTTGTACATGTCAGAACGAATTTAAGCCTAAAGAGTTCTCCTCTAGCTCGTTGTGCAGCTGTGGTACATAGCGCAGCCCATTTGAAGTCCGCTGTTACGACTATACTCTAATCCTTAACCATATGAATATATTGAAAGTCGATCCTACCGTTATTCGCAGTTCCTGTAATTCTGTTGACTGCTGCAGACAACAGATGACATTTACTATAGTTCAGAGGAAAATCTTAATCCTGCGACTATTTAATGACACATTGTATCTTCGTATTTTGTACATAAACGTTTTGGGCTTGTGTGCTTCGTTCGAATTATTGCTCGTAAAACACACTTTTCGGTGGTCAATATGATTTCGAACACTTCGGACTTTTTCTTTTTCCGTGGTAGCGATGTTCGTGCGCGTTACTTCATGCGGGAATTGTGATTCAAGGATCCTCCAACATTGTAGCGCGTTCTGCACCTTGGATTCCATCTTTTGGATTTGGCTGTGTGAATTAACTTTCTATATTTGTACTTCACTGGATCTTTCGTTGGATATTTGCTCTTTTGGTCTGTTAGTGATTTCATCCCATTTGTGTCGTATTTTGTGTATTGCAGACTTATATTTGATCCACTACATTTTAGGTGAACCAGACAAACCGCATTTTCACATTACCGGTAAATTCGTGTTTGTCCATTTTGGGTATACTTTCGGAATACTCACAACAAGCGAATTTTCTATGATTTTTCTCTTCGTATATATAGCAAAATTGATCAAGCTATTTTGAATTCTCACGAGGTGTGCCTACTGTTCGTTGATCTAACCGAAGATGTCAGTGAGCTAATTCATGCCATGCCAGAGGACGATCCATACTAAGAATGAAATCAATATTTATAGAACGAGTTGGTATTTCCGAGCAACGGAAGCTCGATTTTCGGTGGTTGCAGATGGAGCTTGGCGATAGAAAACCTTCTCAACTTCTTTGCCATAAGGAAAAGCTACTTGGCGGCGGAAAGATGGATGGAAGCATTCTTAAACAGTTGTGGTTAGAAAAACTCCCACCAGACTGATGCCAAGTTGTATCTGGTTTAAAGAGTTACGTTCCACTAGATTAACTAACACAACCGACTGATAAAATGCTCGAAGCAGAGAAAGCCGACCAAATTACTGTAGACTCTGCATCGATCAATTAGCACTACCCATGTTCGTAATTAAAAGGCAAGTTAATAAACTAACTCTAGTGGCGAACTCGCTTTTGTGAGAATTATCCAACTAACCACACTCAAAATCTAAATCTCGATCATCCAGATTGGTAGCACAAGAAATAAGAGGATAAAGCCCTGAAATGCATTCCCTCATGCTCACAAACTTTCAAAATCAAGGGTCAGACAGTAACGGCGACTACTGTGCCCAAGTAGTCTGTTTAACGATACAGACAAATCGAGTGCTGTTGACGTAAAACAGCGGGGATTAGTGGATATGACAATCTCTTTACAAGTGTCAGGCATCATTACTAAAGCCATTTTCTCTGATATCAAGAATGTCACTTCAGAATCTGTGACATTTAGTTCTATACTGCACGAATTCTGATCAATCTTGCAACCCCAAGACCGACAGACAAAGTGACCCACTTTGTGGAATACCACATCGTCACTAGCGGACCACTCGTCTCTTTGAGACCTAGGAGACTTCCTCCTTCCAAGCTCAAAATTACAAAAACCGAGTTTGGGCATGTGCTACTGCTCGGATTCATTTGCCATTCCTCCAGCTCCTGGTTGTCACCATTACATGGGGTTCCCAAGATGACCTCAGATGATTGGAGGCCATGTGGGACTACCGAGTTCTTTGAATCATTCCGTCACAAGTATTCTCACTAAGCTTGATGTTGTCCGTGCTTACTACCACAGTTAACCGAGAAAAACATACCTAAAACGGCAGTCACAACTGCATTCAACTTATACCAATTCACTCGAATACCCTTCTGGTTTGATAAATGATGCAGGGACTTTCGAGCGTTTCATCGACGAAATCCTGCCAGGCTTTCAGTAGACATACGCATACATCGGCGACGTCCTAATTGCCAGCAATTCTCCTGAGGAGCACGCTACACACATTCGTCTTGTTTTGGAGCGTTTCGCAAATTACGGGATCATGATCAACCCTAGTGAATGCATTGTCGGTACAGACACTCTGGATTTTCTCGCTCATCGCCTCACTCGATCTGGTTTTACACCTTTTCCTGAAAAATGCCCGGCTATTTCCGACATTTCAGTCCCAACAACGATAACACAATTGCGCCGTTCGATATGATATGATAAATTTTTACCGCCGTTTCATCCCAAAAGGTGCAAAAATCGTTGCACCTCTGACTGGGCCTATGCGATTTTACCCAAAGGAGGATACGACGCGACATTATTTTGACGTATAGAATTGTGGCTACTCAAGGACATCCACTAAAACACATACTTGATTTGTGTGACGGGAAAGTGGCACGCTGACATACCTGATCCCTTTACGTTCCAAGTTCCCGTGTTGATCGTCGACGCCATTTTTCACTGATCGTGCTATTTTCTTTAGAATTCCCTACCCCAACATGTAGTGGACTTTTCTTGTCTTGTGATTTTTGAAGCGAAATTGGACCTGCACTTGCAAACGAACATCATTCGTGAGACCTACATTTGATATTCGCTATTGCTTTTATACAATTGTATTTTCAGGTTTTCATTCATACCGTAATCCTGTGGTGTTTTAAATTGTCAACTTTTTCAACCATAAATCCTTGAATCCTTGAATAATTGAGTCCTTGAATCGTTGACTGATTTACTTAAATCTAAAACAAAATCACTTCAGCTTTCGTCAGAAGCACTTGAGGCTCTTACCGCTTACAAAAAGACTCTTCACAGTACCACCGAATTGTCTTTCGTTAATACAGACCGGACCTTTCTTTTATCTTTGACGACCGATGCTTCTAATTCGGTTACGGGGGCTGTTTTATAGCAACAGAATGAAAACACAATCCGCCCATTATCATTTTTTCACAGAAGCTTAATCCGGCACACACGTTACCACACATTTGGCCATGAATTACTTCAGTTCAGTTCAGTTCATTTGCACAGGACAGTAAGTGTCAAACGAGCCAATCAAGCGCCCGGAATTTCTTTCGGTGGGAACCTGCAGAGAAGCAACCACCTCTGCCAACACGTACTTTGTTATTGTGATTTGGATATCCTCGACGATCGCGACGCCAACGGATTATCCGGGTTGCATTTAGAAAGCGCTTCGTTATGAATAATGCTGGAAAAATAAAAATAAATTTCTCTTCACTAGCACCGTAAGAGGTTAGCTAAAGAAGTGTTGTGTACTAAAGACAGAACTCTAGCATTTACTTACTTATCCGACGACGCTAAAATGGTAAACTTCCTAATCTTGTATAAAAATTAGCGGGAGAATTCAGGAAAAAGCTTACCCCAGATGCGGTCCTGACCGTTCTTATAACTCGCGACAGAACAGCAGGATATAAGTTCTTCAGGAAGCCGGTTCCAGAAATTTACCACCCTGAGGCTGAAAACGTTTTTCAGGAGTCTAGTCTAAATCGCTCCTTAGCAAGTTTGAGTGAATGGCCCCGGGTGCACAGCTCGGGTCTTAAGGCAAAGAAGTCGGTCATGATAACGCCACTAAACCCCTTCAAGATCCCAAAGGTTTCAATTAAGTCACCTCTCAAACGACGGCGCGTAAGTGAGAAAAGATTTAGGAACTTCGGGAGTGCAGCGTGAGGTTGACCTCGCTGACCCTCAATCATGCGAGTTGCGAGACGCTGTGCGCTTACGATTCGAACAATGTCATTCTTGTAGTAATGGCACCACACCTGGACACAATATTCTAAATGCGGCCGAACTAATGCCTTATAAAGGTGCAGGAATACATCGGGTCTTCTGCTGGATAACACGGGTCTCAGCCGAAAGAGCACTTTGCGAGAACGTTGAGCTGCAGCGGCGCATTAGTTTTTCAATTTGAAGTCAGTTCTAACTAGTATTCTCAAATCCATAACACGCTGTGTGGCGCTAACAGTCCGACACCTGAACTGAAATCTTATCAACCAGTGCTGACAAGAGTTGGCTCTTATTAAGGTTCAGTGAGAGGTCCCACTGGTATGACCCGTTCAAGGTCGTGCAATAAGGTATCTTCATCCGTTGATCCGATGAATTTCACATCATCCGCGAAAATAAAGCATGTGCACTCCAATGGAGACGACAAGTCATCGATAAAAATCAGGAATAGAAGAGGACCGAGTACCGACCCTTGGGGTACACCACTGATTACGTCGGTTTGATTCGACAGCGTAAATCCTACCATAACTCGGAATGTCCTACCTTTAAAGAAGGCCTCTATGCAAGCAAGTAGACTACCCCGTATGCCTTTTGCTGCTAGCTTAATCTCTAGAAGGCGGTGATTTACGGAATCGAAGGCCTTGATGAAGTTTAAGTAGAGGGCTTCGACAGGCTTACCATCATCCAACCTTTTAGTGCCATTATTGAGAAAACTAAGAAGGTCAGTCAGACAGGATCTACCCTTAAGAAACTCATGCTGAGTAGAGAATGCCGACAAAGATGGTGACAGATTTTGTCACGCAGCAGTCTTTCAATTACTTTTGAGACGTGACTTTATCAATTTTACGGATCACAAATCGCTAACTTTTGCTCTGCATTCTAAACTCGATCGTCATTCGCCTCGCGAGATTTGACACTTGGATTACATCCTGCTTCTGGCATTCGTTACGTCAAATGAGAGGCGAAATTGGTTGTCGATGCTTCATCAAGTCCTGCCATTTCTGGTGTGTCTGCAGGCACACAATTTGATCTCTCCATTTTGGCTAACCAACATAGTGATATTGATAAAACCGAACTCGCTAAGTGTGGATCCTTGAATTAGCAGAAAATCGAGCTACACAACGCCGATGTCTTGTTGAAGTGTGATATTTCGACTGGGAAACCAGGACCACGTATTCCTTTTTCTCTACGCCGCGCCATTTTCAAACAATTTCATTCTATGTCACATCATGTAAAGAGCGCTAACCTGAGGCTAATCGCAGATCATTTTGTTTGGCCCTCAATTAATAAGAATATATGAATCTGGGTCCAGCATTGCATCCCTTGTTAAAAGAACAAAATTTCTCGACGTGATATAACACCTCACATTCCTCTCAGACACCCAAACAGTCGATTTTCTCATGTGCATCCTGACCTCGTCGGTCCTATGGCATCATAAAACGGATAAGTATTCATTTATTCTTATTACTATCTAAGCTAAGTTCATTTGGTATAGGTGGAAATCTTCATTCTTTGCTCACTTTTGTTGTTACAGATCGCACATACTATAACGTCTGTGACGTGAGTAACGCGTATTCCACCCGTTTCTTTGTTCGACAAATTCAAAACCACAATTCGGATGTTATACGGTACTGTAATTAGCAACAATTACAACAACAATAATTATACAAACCTCAACTGTATAGGAACGTACAGCAAACAGTGGAGTCAAAATACTCCAGAATCATTTATATCAATGCAAACAAGTTCAATGACGACCTGAGATATAAATAGAATGAAAGGAGTTACCAAAATTGCCGTCCAAAATGTCTATCAAAGACAAGACACCCAAAAGTGGTGTCAAAATACAAGCCAATTTCAAGTGCCCAAAATGGCAACCAAATTTAACAACAATGACCGACAATGGCCTCAACAATGAATTAAAACAAAAGCTTCACCAAATATGTGAACAGAAGATTTCCAATAATACAATTACAAAAAGCAAGGTTTAACATCTTAATTATAAAGAAATAATTAACAAAACCAAATTCAAGTCACAAAAATCGGTATTTTATAAAAGTAGAAAGTAGAAAGGAAAAAGAAGAATTTCAAAGCTACATAACACTTAACATGTCTCTTACACCTCCAACCAAATTCTTCCATGGAGTCAAAATGTGTAATCAACTTAGCTAATGTATCCGCAACTTTCAAACCATAAGCAAAAAGGCACAACTGAATAAAGCAAGTGACTTTATTTAGTGGCGAGTCACACACGCCACGTCGCATCACCATCACTGGACACCTGTGGCTTTTTATAGGGAATAAGTTTGCTAGACAAAGACTCATCACGTCCTCAGGTTCTGCCACCGTCCCCTACAAGTAGCTTATGCATGCAACCCCGCCCAAACGAGCCTTGTGTATTTCATCCTCAAACAGCGACATCTCGCGCCAATTAAACAAATCTAATCTGCAAATTATTATTAGTGTATCATGAGTTCGAAACCCAAATAACACATCAGGTACACAACGGAACACTTTACTCCAATCATATGGATTGTCATGGCTACCATCTGTCGCCCCCCTTTCGGCTGACTCAGTGTCATGTGAACCAGGCTTAATATTCATTCGGGCTGAATAGGTGTAAGGTGTGCCAGGCTGGCTCTCCATCGTATCTGAATTAGTGTCGGAAAATTCAATCACAGAATCCGACTGAGCTAATTTACTGTCAGGTAACTCAGCTTCCTGAGCACAACCGACAGCACAAACTTGAACATCCTCCAATTTAACATCAACAGAAACCATTTCTTGACAATTACCGAGGCTAACAGGCTTTGCTATGGAATCTTTTAGGCAACATTTGCACAACTGACCAAATCGACTCCAATCAATACGAGCTCGACGTGACACAAAGTCTCTGAGTTGCTGAAACGTAATTTCTAATCTCTCGCAGTATATAGCGCTCTTCAGATCAGCCCATTGTTGCTGGAACGCAGCCGGTAAAATATGCACAATATAATGCAAAGTGTCACTTGCATTCAAAACCGCCTGGCACTCTAATAGAGTGAGGGCAACCTGACATTTATGCATTGCCGAAACAAGAATCGCGAAGCCTTCTGACTGGCCAATCAATCGTCGGGCCTCTTCCAATAACTCATCTAAAACTGAGTGGGCCAAAAGACAAGGTAGACCTGATGTTTGTTTATGACAGGTACCATGAGTTAATTTGAAGATTGTAGCATTAGCAATCGCTAAATCTTGCTCCGATTGTAAACGAGTTCGTTGTAGGTGGGTTCCACGGTAATTACTATCCATAAGGGATGAGCTTATTCAGCGGTCAAAAATTATCGCCCGGTTAGCCTCACTTGTGTACAATGTAAGGTTATGGAAAGGATGATCCGCGACAAAAGTTTGGATATCTAACCAAAGATTCTCTACTGACTACCGCATAACATAATTTATTTATGTCACTCAGGTTTATACTCAAAGTATTTAGTGTATTTGGCGAAGGAACATGACTGGTTGTGTAAACGTAGTTTGAATTGTTGTAGGTAGAGTTAAAATACAGGAGGAATTCTTCAGAGATAGTGTAACGTTTCGCAGGTGAGTAACGCGTATTCCACCCGTTTCTTAGTTCGACAAATTCAAAACCACAATTCGGATGTTATACGGTACTGTAATTAGCAACAATTACAACAACATATTTATACAAACCTCAACGTAAAAGGAACGTACAGCAAAAGGAGACAAAATACTCCAGAAATGCAATTATATCAAACGCAACAACAAAGTTTTCAATGACGACCCGAGATATAAATAGAATGGAAGCAGTTACCAAAACTGCCGTCCAAAATTTCTATCAAAGACAAGACACTCAAAAGTGGTGTCAAAATGCAAGCCAATTACAAGTGCCAGAATGGCAACCAAATTCAACAACAATGACCGACAATGGCCGAAACGAACAATTAAAACAAATAATTGACCAAAGGCGTGTAAAGAAAAGATTTACAATAGCAAGTTTTTAATAACAGAAGAAATGTTTTCCATCAAGTACAGCATAAATATAAAATACCGGAAAATATAATCAACAAAATTTAGATTCTGGAAATTGTTTCAAATTATAAGGTAAAGACAAAGGAAAAGTAAGAATTTCATAAAGTTGCATCTTACAACCGGGACCACATTCATTTGAGCGAAATTATTTCGTCGGATCCGGAAGACTTTCCCGCTTCAGATGAAATAAAGTATGAGGGATACGTATCGACATGATATTTATTTCACCCAGAGCAACCGTGGTTAAAATGAACTATTTTTGGATGTACACTGCCTTCTCTCAAGATTCAAGAATTGAGAATTTATGGTCACAAAAAGAATATAGCTTCACAATTACTATATAATAATGAATATTCGTTTATGAAAAAATAATTATGTAATGTCAAGTGTAGCCTAGTTGAATACTTACCCTGAATCAACTCGGAGGTATCGTTAAATCGTTATCAAACAAATGTGTCCAAATTTCGAATGGAAGTTTTGATGGTGGGAGCGATGACAATATTATTGGGGAGGGCATTCCAAAGGAAACAGACACGTACAGAATAAAAATGTAAGCGACAGCTAACACGGGAATGGAAAATTTGTAATTTGGCTGAGTGGCTGCGTGTATGTTGTGACTCACGGTATAAGAATAGATGTTTTAATGGATGATATAAAGA
The DNA here is from genome assembly GCA_013407085.1 of Atriophallophorus winterbourni. Classification (NCBI taxonomy): domain Eukaryota; kingdom Metazoa; phylum Platyhelminthes; class Trematoda; order Plagiorchiida; family Microphallidae; genus Atriophallophorus; species Atriophallophorus winterbourni. Next base: position 38,310 of record JACCGJ010024530.1, read on the forward strand.
ATTTAATATTTTGTATGTTAGTATCGCATCACTCGGAAAGCTTCTTTAGAGGGAAGTGGGAAGTCTCATTATTTGCGATCGTTCCTCGTACATTACTCTCCGGAAACCATTTACGAGTATCGTTGCCCAATGGTATATTTTATCAAGCAATACTATATCCTTTATAATCATAGAGTCCAAGCTTGCGATGCATGCTCCATGGTTGGAATTGAGTGGGCGTTCATGATGGTTAATAACGTTCCAGACGAGAAGGTTATGAAAATCGGCGGTAGCATAACTAGAAGCTCGAAAGCACGCTTCTAGATAACATGACAATGCAGTTTTTTTTTAGTCTGCCGCATACCCATACTTTAAGTTCCATTTCCGACTCCTTGAGCTCAAAATCGTCAGCCCAAAGTGATATTGGTTCTTAAATGGCTTACCAATTTGCAACACCTTACATTTTCAGATATTGAATGGCAGCTCATTCCGAACCGACCATTCATGGAGAGCATCTAAATCACTTTGCGGCTGTACACAGTCCGCAGTTGATTTATCCGCGTCCAAAGTTTAATATAATCAGCAAAGAGAATCACCTTGTATGAGGTCTATCTGTGAGGTCGTCAATGTTAACCAAAAAGTACTGGCCAGAGGACGGAACCTTGCGTTACGCCACTAGAGGCATCAATAACCCGTGATTGTACCCCGTTGATTCGAACGATCGCTTTGCGCCCACTGAGGTAACTTTCAAGCCATAAGAGTAGCTGTCCGCTGATACCCATCTGCTTCAGCTTTAATAGTAGTCCAAAGTGATCAACTAGGTCAAAATCTTTAGACATATACAGATAGCAAGTGTGGATGCAAGCTCCTTCTTCAACTGCTTAGGTCCAGCCTTTTAATACCGTCAACAAGTTTGTCAAGCATGAGCGAGATTCACGAAAACAATGCTGCGCTACAGATAGTATATTTTGGTTTTCCAAGTGAACGTTTTTCCTGTCACTATAAGCTCAACAACTTTGGATATCACAGGAAGTAAAGTGACAGGACAGTAGTTTGCATGATTTGAATGTCTACCACCCTTGCAGATTGGTAAAATTATTCCTGTATTCCACTCTTTTGGCAACACTCCTTCTTCTAGAGTATGTTTAAACAATTCCCTTGTTGGTTCACACAGCTGCTGGCCACAGGATTTCAGTACATTTAGTGTGATAATGTCTGCTCCAGGGGATTTTCTAGGGTTTATTTGACATAAAATGTTGTTGTATAATCGCTGAATTGATCTCCATCTCAGTCAGCTGTTGCGTCACTGTTGTGGTAATTCTTCAGTCGATCGAATCGTTCACGGACTAACTGCTTTAGCATAAAATTGATCGAAAGCATCAGCTGCTTTCTTTGCTGAGACTCATAATCCATCCACAGTTGTTGACCTCGTTCGGTCGATGAAGACAATGGATGTACATTATAATCGCATGATCGTTTCACGTTTCAACGCTTTTCGAATAACTGAACAGTCAGATTCGGGAGTAACAATTTCTCTCGAACAGCTCGCAGTAATAAGCAGTCATCGGTTTATCGGCGTCAGTTGAACGCTGGCAAAGTGATCTGCGTTCAACAGCCAAGAGCTGTATCTGCACCTATACAGCTTGTTCGCAGCTTGTACACAATGACTACGATGTAAGCGGTCATGAGCGAATTCTTTTCAACTTGCGGTGTCAATGAGGAGAGTCTTCATGTTTCTATTGCAAATTACTTTGTAACGCAAGTGCGGTCGACTTGACCAACTTAATGCTACCAGTAATGCACTTCAGGTTTAAAGTCTAAATCCGTTCGCTCACGCTGCTGCTCTGTTCTGCTGCTTTTATTATGCTATTTCGCAGGGCTAGCCCAACTCCATGAAGTCGAGGCTCACAGAAACCCTTCTTTCCCAAAAACGGTGTAATCTCAATCTGTTAGCCTACCATTGTCTCGTAAACACGTCTCTTGCAGGGCAGCCACGTCGACATTCAGGCTTTTTAAAGCATTGTTAATCACAGCTGATTTTCTTACGCACCTGATATTCGAGACGTCATCATGAAATCCTGGAAGCATGGACCCAATATTCCAGGTTCCAAGTTTCAGAACAGCATTCTGTTGTTAAGTAATTCGTTTCGCTAGTGTGGAAAAATACAGTCTGCTTGTCAGTTGATTCCAAATCCCCATACACCCAATAAGGATTGCAGACCATGGCGAGACGGCACCTTGTTGACTGGGGGTTGACCAGCTTGAAGCGGTCAGTAAGGGTAGAATGAGACCTGAAAAACACTCCCACCGTCAGAAGACGAACCAGGCGCTGAGCTTTACACCAGTCGAGCCATAGCTTTTAACCGGTATCTGCTGCTTTCTGTTATTATCCATAGAAGCGGAAAGGAGTTTCCTCTCAATTGGTGCGTCGAGGTGTACGACAGGTCAGTTCAATATGAAAAACTAGCTCTTGCCCATGCAGCGAGTGCTCCCTTTCCATGACAACACCGGAACCAATAGAACAGCTAGGCTGATACGTTTCGAAACGGGTGCTGTAGCAGGATTTTGCAGGCCGAAGTTCAATACAACTTCTGATTGTCTAACAAGACTCCAGCTCCGGATTTTTTCTCGAGGTTGACTCGTGAAGCCTTTTCCATTATTGCATGATGCCCCAAGGCAGTGGAGGTTTGAGATAAGGGTTATTCTTCCCCTAGGTAGACCGCCTTCGTTGGCTTACGTGCTCCACCTGTTATCCATCTGCCTTCGCCCTTTCTTCTTTCAGAAGAAGCAGTAAAGCCCGGTCAGACAAGAGCAAGTGTGTTGTCCAGTAGCTGGACTTGGTTGTCAGAGGCAATAGGAGACGCATGCCATTTTCGAAATTGGGAGCTTATCCATAAAACCGCCCAGGCTGTGACAACCAGGGAATAAGGTCTAAGCTAATTTACCGCCTTATATTCTCTCTTATGATAGGCTGCCCACTAAAACTGCCTAATCTCGTTAGTTCGTCCGACTTAAGCATGAAAGATTCAGTCTATTTTAACGGTTTCAGTTCCTAGGTCTTTGAAATTCGCCGAGTCGTCAAGCGAGGGTGTGTTCTTGCTCCCACTCTGTTCGGCATTTGCTTTGCTTCTAAAGCACGCTTTTAGGATGAGAAGGATATACCTACGCACATGAAGTCGTGGCAAGCTTTTCAACTAGAACTGCTGGAGAGCATAAACCAAGGCACGGAATGTGCTAATCCGTGACCTGCTGTTAGCCGACGATGCAACCATTATTGCTCACACATGAGAACACCTCTAGTCGCCAATGGACTGTTTTTCGTCAGCGTGTCATGGATTTGGGCTAACAATCAGCACGAGCAAGACCAAAGTCATTGGTCAATGGACTGTATCGCCTCCAATCATCACTGTTGAAAACTGTCAGCTTCAACCAGTACATCATTTCACATATCTTGGTTCAACCATTGCGGATAAACTCTCGCCAGACACAGCGATTGATAAGTGGATTGGCAGAGCAGCTGTAATGTTGTCCCGATTGTACTCTCGTGTTAAGAGCAACCGCAATTTGACTGAAAAGACAATGATGGTTTATGGCACGTGCGAACTAAATGCTTTACTGTAAGACAGTGAAAACTGGACCATACGCACAAGACACAAACGGAAGCTGAATGCTTTCCATCCGTCGTATCTTGAACATATCGTGGATGGACAAAATGAGTAATGCTAAATTGTTTTAAAAACTGGTCTACAAAGCATGTTCACCATACTATGACAGCGCCGCCTGTGGTGGCTTGGTCATGTCTACAGAATGGAAAATGGTCGTATTCCGAAAGACCTACTCTATGTTGAGTTGCAATTAGGAAGCCGACCATTTGGCAGACCGCAGCTGTGGTACAATGACGTTTGCAAAGGAGATACGAAAGCTCTTCGCATTGACCCCGCGAGCTGGGAAGGACTTGCTCTTGACCTCTCACATTGGACGCATTGTGTAAAGTGTCGTCTGAAAGCTGCGGAGGAACAGAAACAGCTCTTGGCTGCTGAACGTAGATGACGCCGCTGGCGTGTAACTGACGCCCAACAACCGAATTCAGACTATCGTTCCTCCAAAATCTGACTGTTTCGTCATTCGAAAAGCTGTGGAATATGAAAATCGACGCGATTGCGGTACATCCATGTTCGACATCGTCCGAAGGAGGCCAACACACACTCTCTTGCATATCGCTTAATATTTTGTACTGTTCCCGGAACTCCGTTATCTTACAATCTAGTTAAAAATATTATCCTTAATGACGATTTTAATTTGCTGCAGGATTATCTCCACGAAACCTCAAAACTATCACAGAACATCATACTGCTTACTGAAACTGTTATTACTGTCTCCACCTGATGACGGCAAACAGCCAGAAACCGGTAGTATTGTGTAAGGGATGGTGATGTGAGCACCACAATACATACATCATACTGCTTTCCAAATGTTTTCATTCTGTAGGTTATTCATTCTTTTTGCATCACGATACCATTGTCCAAAGTAATTGTTTATTTAACAAACATCTGGTAGCCCCTTTGGCGCAGATTCTCCTTATGATTGAGAAATTAAAGCACGTATTAAAACCATGAAACAATTCAAGGTTGCTGGCTCGAAGCTGACCAAATGCTAACCACTACATTAGGCGCGATGTATGGTTGTCAGAATCAGTCTCTTAGAGTTGGGGAGAATCAGTTTTCACACCGATCGTTCAAAAAGTTCTGCGAAGCTCCTGCTCTAATAAGCGTGTAATAAGTTTCACTCCCATCATTACGAGATTATTAGCGTCCATATGCATTCAAAGAGTAACATCGCATAGGGAATCACGGATCCGAGAGCAGCAAGCTGGGCTCAGGCCTAGTAGAGGCTGTTTCGACCAAATGTTTACTCTTCGACGGATCTTAGAACTGCGCCACACTTATCGACAGTAGACAATAACCATCTTTTGACTTCAAAGGCGCTTTTGATTCAGTAGATCTAAATGTCCTGTTTAACATCTTGCTGTGCAAAGACGTTTCGGAAAAATATGTCAACATACCGCGAACACTTTACGCGTATACATCTGAATGCGTTTACAGCGATATTTCGCCGAAATTACGCACCACAAGTGCCGTCTGATTTCCTCTTTTCGTTTCCATTTGCTAATTGATCATGGAAGTGTACGTCTTAAAAATTGTCTACTCTGAAATATATTTGTGTTTTGCACGACAACATTAGAAAAGACCAACCACAAATATGTAAAATCTCGCAAAGAACAACCACTGAATAAATTCCCTGACATCTAATGCTCAGGTTAAGAATTCCGGTTGAGCATATTCCCAGTTCCAAAGCCAAAAAACCACGAGTGGCTTTCGAGCTCTGGGCACTAGGTGGACGGCTAAGTAGGTGCTAGAGCTGCACAAAACTACTCTTTGATAAGACGCTAAAATGACAGAAAAGCCAAGAATGTACAATAGACTATTTTAAAAATATGACGGGATTCGGAAATGAAACATGATTCAACAAAGCTGTACATTTATAGATGAAAGTTTGTAGAAAATAACCGCAAGATCGTCTGTGTCAAAAGTTAATCCAGGTGAATGCAAGTTGCAAATCCCGAAAGTGATTAAGGATTCATTTGCAGGATTGTTTGCAACGTTTCCAAGGTAATACCTTCGCCACCATGTTCTACCTGAAAATCGAACAGATTTCTGAGATTGAGGGCCTCCGCGTAAAAATGAATGCACTCTTTCTTTAAAAATTTTGAAATAACTAAAATTATGAAAGTGGTTTAGTATAGAGTCTAACATAGTGGTTTGTGGATACGCTCTTATTAGCGAAAATAATCGAATGGTGCGCGTTTCATAAAGTCTATGACCGACAATTCCAGCTCATGGCAGGCTCACGTCATCTTGTGTCACCCGGTGGAACTGCTTGTACTGACAAAGGAAAAGGCGAAGATGGGTGCTGGCACCTCAAAACCAGTTTCCCTCGGGCATATGGACCTCGTGAATCCATGAAGTCAGTCCCCCAAGGGAAATAAACATTATTTCAAACTTGCATTTCCTTGTGGTTATATCTAATCATGGAAAACCAATTGGGAGTCAACCTCGAGAAAATAAACCCGGATCCAGAGTAACGTTAGGAAGTCCGTAGTTGTAGCAAACTTCCTCTTAACAAATTCAGCAACGATATCGTCGTCTAAATATATCAGCCTGGCTTCCCGGTCGAATGACCACCGGATGAAGCATTCGATCCATCTGCATCGAATGGTGGGGCAATACAAACTGATGGAAAATATCGACAAACGAGCCTGGATATCAAAGAGGATGCCGCAAGAGTTTGGTGAATGGGATAAAACAATGGCGATTACTACATGCGCATGAAAAGCTATAGAAAACTTTTGCCACGACGACTGCCATTAAATGTACTAGGGTGCAACAGAATATTTAATACCAATTGGTTGTGGCGAAATTCATTAATTTATAAATTTCTAATATGGCACACGCTGAAACGTCAACAAAGCTCCACGACATTACTTCTAACCACATGATTTACTTTTAATTAAACTTACGTTAAACCTATCCCCATTTGGTTTCGTGACCAAGCAAACACCGGGAGAAACTTCTGTAACAGAAACGCCTGGAAAAAGATCATTCAAATCCAGCATTTCTCCTTTTTCAGCAATTTTCTGAAGTAGTTGTTCTCTATGAATCGCATCACTGTCTATCGGCGCAGTTTGTTTTCCGTTTTTGGGGGTGGCTTTCTGTTGTGGTTGTTTACGTGATAATCCACGCTTATGATTCGCAGGGGTTGATGGTGGTGGGGCGACCGCCTCATTCGAAGCAGATTGCTCGTCTTCATACGCTCCGCAATCCACGATGGTCGGGGTGACATCGGATTCGGGAATCTGCGCCACTTCACTGCCTTCTGCCAAATTGACCAGTTGGCCAGTGGGGCGGTGGAACAAGCGACCAGTGGCGCTTTCCAAAACGAGGTCACTAACCTCGCCATTCTCAGTGAGAACTGTGAGGAAAGCTCCGCTGTTAATCCAATCATCAGGTATCGGACCCCCGAGACCTCCTTCAGGTTGCAGGAGCTAAAGAAGAAATTATGAATTAGATGGGAAAGAAAACCATCGGTGAGGGAAAGAATAGAGTCGACATACCAGATCATGTCCCAAGGAGGCAGTGTTCTGCGTTCGATCGGAAGTGACATCGCTTGTTTGGTGTTCATCGCCGGATCGCAATGTAGCACCGACCTCGTCATCAGCGGCAGTATCGATACATATGATCGGGTTTTCAACAGAACGAGATGGGTTCAGGTCATGATCACTCGTGGAAGCGGCAGCTTGTTGTGAAGCTAGAATCGAACGGGATCGACGGGGTAGATATTCTTCCTTCAAAGGGGTTGTAACAGTATAGGTTCCACACGGAATCCCCAGTATACTTGATTGTTCATCATTTGTAACCTTTGGAAAATTAGTAAAGAAAAGACAAATGTTATCCAAAGCTCTACAAGCAAAATGGACTGGTGCACATGGATCGCAACGCGATATAATCGAGGACAGTATCAATTGCAAACAATTACCGAGTGATTAAATGCCAAATACGTAAAAGTTATTTAATCTGTGAAAGAGTAAGCACCGATGCACGGGATAAACTGCCCAAATAACAACTTGAATATGCATTGAACTAACGAGCATTTTAAACCGAGGCGCTCAATATTTCATTTCTATTTCCCACATCTTTCATTTGCATGCACCACTTTCGAATGATTAAAACTGTTTTTGAGATTTGTGGGCAAAATCATATGTAAGCATTTACACTAATCCCCAAGTTGTATCATAGCAGTGAAAAACGTTATTGTCGTATTATTTTCCATACCTTTTCTTCTTTATAAACACACGTATATTAAACATATTGTACTGCTTTACTCTATTAACAGTTCCCTTTTGTAGTTCATAGTTGTTCTCCGAGCTGGTATGATTGATTGCGGACGTTTCGTCATCAAACTAGATGACATCATCAGCGAAACTTCTTTCGAAGCAACTGGGCGGTGGGCATCATTCGAATTTATCTGCTGCGCGTCGACCTCATCTACTGTGATTGGCTAGAATTCTTGCATGTTCTCTTTGGCGTGTTCTCATTGGTCCGTAGATCCCATCCACTTGAATGTGTTCATTGATTGATTGTGGTGTCGAATACCACTCTTCGAGGAACTCTCGAACATGACGAGTTCTTCCTTTGGCGATGATTTCCGTTCTATCCCAATTGAATTCATGACCTTCTTGATCCATGTGTGCCGATATTACCGATTTGTGGTCGTGTGGCCAGTTTGTGTTCATGTATCCTTGTTTCCAGTCTGTCCGATATAATATTTCTCACAATCTGAACACGGGATTCTGTACACGACATTGTTTCGTTCTTCCTTAGCCAGCGTGTCCTTGACCTTGACTAGTTTGCTTCTCAGTGTCGAAGGTGGCTTGTGTGCCACACTAATTCCGAGTGGGCGTAGTATTCTTGCGGTAATCTCCGAGATATGTTGTATATAGGGTAGTGTTAACCTTGCCGTGTTCGTGTTGTTCACATGCGTTTCGGTTGTCGAGTCCATGTTGCGAATGATAAAATCCCTATATACAACATATCTCGGAGATGATGCAGCACAGTAGAAGACTGCACACGAGACAAGATACACTCAGATTGCCGAGACTTAGACAACATACGTAAGAAATAATAGAAATGCGAGTTCATTGTATATAGTGTGCTCACATCCCCCTCACTTGCACACCGCTACCGGTTTCTGGTTGTTTGCCGACATCAGGTGGACAGTAAGATTAGGTTCAGTGAGACTTGAAACAGTGGATAAGTGGTAAACAAAGATATACTTCTGGTTGGTCATGCCAGCTTTATCCAACAGTGGCATACAAGCGCTCCTTGTTTACCATTCCTCCACTGTTTCAAGCGCATGCGGATCGTGATCCTACTGTCCCTACCTGATGAGTGCAAACAGCACGGGGTGTGTGTGATGGAAATGCATGCAAATGAATATTTTGGTTTAAAGATATACTTCATTCTATCTTGTTTCCACATGCACCTCAGTGCGGGTGGCAAATAAATTTAGCACGACGTTACCGGCATAGTACGAAATTACTTCAAAATCGCTCCTCTGTGCAAGCGGACCGAGCGTAAACTTAACACGTCCAACAAGCTGATTGCTGGGTCGCCATCGCATGTTTTAGGCCACGACGTGGTTAAACAATAAAACAATGGGACTACAGTTAGTTACAACCTGAACGCATTACAACATTATTTTGAAAGTGTATGCTACGTCCCAACGCAAGATATTCAACGAAGCGAACGTTTGGCACTTAGATGCGTCCATGGGTAACGAAACATAAATGTGCGATTGGAGAACGGCGGATTGGCTAATCGTGGATAGAAATTTGACTGAAACTCATAGTGAGAATGTATGTATGTATGTGTGTATGTATGAAATCACAAGCCTGATCCAGGCAAAATGATGCACAGCACGTGGGCTAAGATACTGTCAGGATGCCCAGACCTGGACAGATATTAGAAAGGAAAATAGAATAAGCAGTAAGAATCCCGCGTGTTTTCGCATGCAGCTCACTACCGATAGCAAATCAATTTAGGACGGTTGGCTGTGCAGCACAAAAATGCTTCACGATTGCACATCCGTGCATAGCGAGAATAAGAGTACTCCGTTACATTTCGCCACCATAGTCAGTAAAAAATGGAAATTACGTTGCTACAAGCACAAATTGGACACAGCATTGACAACCATACTTTACTTTTTACTTTTGTGCGACTATCTCCTCCTGAAGGATGAGTTAGCTTCAATGAATATTCTTGGGAATTTGGGTACAAAGCAGCGCACCCAGCACTACTCGGCGTTTGTTCAAGGCAGCTTCTCTAGCCTTTGCACAACCAAGTGCGACCTGCAAAGCAGCATGGAGTTGCCAGAAAGAGGTGGTGTGCACCAACTAACCGTCTACGAGACTCTCCTCCAGATTTTTCCTCAGGGTTTTCTCCCGAAGCCGTTCCTGCGATCGGGTATCCCGCAAGGCACCGGAGGTTTAAAATCAGGGTTTTCCTTCCCTTAGATGATATGTCCTCCCAGACCGACGAGCTCTATCTGCCAGAAGCAAACTTGTTTTCAGGCGCCAGACACTCGTACTCGCCCCTTCTCCTGCTGGTAGAAGCAGTTCCGCCGGTATCGGGGAGCCACTCGTGCAGGCCAGAAGCTGGACTTGGTTGTCAGAGGCCATTTGAGACGCGCGCCATATGGGAGAATTTTATAAACAGTGAGAGCTTATCACCACTGCCACCCCCGGCTATAACAACCTTGACAAGCTGTGTGAAACTAATACTTTTAGCTCAGGTATTGGATGTTGGGGGTTCTTTGCTCGCTAAGCTGGCATTGTAGCGGAAGGACGATTGGTTATCAAGCTAGATGACGTGGCCAGCTTAAGATGGCATGTATGTACTAATTAGGAAACCGAACATTGAGCCGCTTAACCTTGAAAGCAACCAATTACGAGGAGAAACCGAACGGTCAGCGTATAGAATCAGAAGACGCGAGGTATACGATTACATTAAAAAAGTTAAACTGGTGATGTTGTCTACTTTGATTACGGCACGTTCAACCGCTACTATACCAGCTCAGAGAACTCAGAACGCCAAACAAGCTGCCTGCAAATTTCGCGGGCACATTAGTGCAAAGTGTTTCTTGCATCTTTGCGCCCACGGCGTACAACCGTGAGACAGCACTCCGCACGTGAACAAGAGAATCGTAAGATGACTGCAGTTAGTGGTGACCGTCCGCTATATATGTAACATGCAAAAGCATCGTAAAGACTAAATTGCACGGATTCTTTTAGCCTGACGCATCAGTTGAACTCATGCTGAAGTCAGGATAAATGAGAGTAAAACGGGGCGAGATTCAAAATGTTTCTGTCTTGAACATCAACTCGGTCAATGTAAAATATGGCGTAATATAAACAGAAACCAACTTTAACGATAACTGAACCGTCGTCGTCATCCTCACGAGCCTGCGGGTCCTCTTTTGGTAAGGAATTCGTTGATACGCCGTTCTCATTTGACGTGTCAACTTCCGACGTGGGGGCATTCAATGCGTTCTCAGTTGATGTCGGCTGGTTTTCGTGAGTTTCTTTGGAGACTAGGAGAAATATACAAGATGCGATGAAATTAATAATGTAGGATGGTAGTGATTTCATTGCACATGGTCTGGAAAACGTTTGGCTAAAATTATTGTTGGGTTCGTTTGTTTGTTTTAAAACCACACACATATTTAGAAAACATGCAATAAGTTATATAACAACCACTGGTTTCAATCTTTATCTATATACCGCTAGTTTTCTAGTGCATTTCTAGAATTACTATTGAGTCTCGATTCAAGCAATATGGCGAGCTACTTCAACCGAATGCGCCCAACGGCAGTGTGATCACTAGTTTTCTATTTCATGTCCGACGAGATTGTTTAACCGAGCGCAGTAAGGTAAGTGGTGCGAAGGTAGGATAACCTTATTCGTATGTTGCGAGCCATGGCTCCGGAGTTCTAATACTCGCTGACAAGCATTTGGATCACAAACGATAAGTCGCCGATAGAAGAGTATCGAATAACGTCAGCTACTCATGCTCAGACAGACTCATACACTGACAGAACGTGTGTAACACATGCTCATCTTCCGGGTAAGCAGCCGTACATGTCTGATTCGACAATGGATGAAAACAAAAAAGAACTCGGTCAGGGGCATAATGGTAATAATTTGGTTAAAAAACGTTCTTAATGAACGACCGAATTACAGTATCAACGCAAAATATTGAGTTGAACAGACGCGACAAAAGTTTATATGGCTTTACAACACAATGCAACACGAACGAATATATGCGTGTGTGATATCTTCAAGCATTATCCCCATTTTATTATGAACGCAGTAGGTGTTGTCGGTTGCCTGCGTAAACCGATAACTAATACTGATAATAATGCATTCCGGTCTGGTGATGCATGCAGTCTTTGCGACTGTGGCCATCGCTAATTTAGATACGTGCACCTAATGTGGGAATAAATAATCGCTAAACAAAGAGAATGATACAAAACTTCCAAATGGCAATAAAGATGAGGTGCTTGGCAAAAAATGAAATGAGATAGTTAAAGGTAGAAAACTTTCGTGGCCAACTCACTGGTAGTATCCGACTGACCGGATGTAGGAAGTTTGGGTCTCAAGTGCTCAGTCAAAAAAGCGCGTGTGCGTTCGGCCAAATTCAGATAATCCAGAAACACACGAGGTATTTGCGGAAGAGGTGGGTCGCCATCTTCGCTACGAAGAAGTAAGTAGTCCCAGGGACTGAGCAACTTGGACAGACGCGGAGCAGCGAATTCAATCAAATCTTCGTCAGATGCTGCAGCGACGGCCTTCAAGGAAATTAGACAGATTGCGATACTACATATAAGCACGTTAGCTCGATATCATTTTTGCGTGATAAAAACTTCAACACAAAAAGGGTTAGGTATTCTAGCGTGGAATTTGATATTTTTAGATTGAACATACCAGCCATCTAATCCTCGTCCAGATATAAATTCACGAAAGAAAGGCTAAAACAAAGGGTCTTAATAATCTGCATGCATCTACAAAGATAAATCGCTAGACAGCTTCTTTGTAACATTCATTATCATATGTGATAACAAAACTTTCCCATCAATGCACTTGACAAACGTACGAGTTCACCCTTACACGCGACTAGGATGTTTACAGGGAGATTGGGACAAAAATATTTTGTAATGTTTTCGAGACATTTTCGCGACATCTTGCCTATTGCGAGATCGGTTGGCGGGAAACCTAGCAGAGGATATGAGTTTTAGACTTTTGCAAGGTCCTCAGTTGTCTATGCCATGTGGTGGTTTGGCCAGCTAGTGTTCTGCGCAATCGGGATGCGGTGTCGCCAAAAGAATCGAATTACGATTGGTAAAAAGCATGTGACCGAAAAGTGACTCACAAAAGGTAGGGTTAGCAAACCGTAGCAGCTCGGTGTGCCCACAATATAAAAAACTAAAAGTGTTTAAAAGAAATCTCTCTTATGCAAACCTAAGCGATCAAGTCCGTTTGACATCTCATTTCACGGTGGCCCAAACATCGGACACTTGCAAATGTATTGAAATTAAAAAGCATTTGAATGAAATGTGAAAGTGCGGATACGACTGACAATCAGAAAGTACATCAGTTCGGCTGAGCGAAAATGTTACGAACATCTTACCTCTTGAAGTTTAGCGCGTCGTTTCATAATTGCGAGGTAGGGATTGGCGATTCGACCACGGCCTCTACCATCGTGTGCTCCGTGAGCAGCACTTCGATGTCGCGCACATCCAACACGAGAGCTAAACACTCGTGGGCATAAATTACAGGGGTATTGATCGCCTGTTAGACGAGAAAATCAAAACTAGTGAAACAAGGCAAACATAATAATAAGGGGAAAAGTAAATTAGAAAACAGCCCACCGTTTTTCTCCGCATAATCAGATAAAACAGTGTCGGAAGCACCATCATCGACATAGTCCGAATAGCCACCATCTGAATGGACATCCTCGTCGCTATATTCCGGCTTCGCCGTCAAAGCCTCCAACTTCAGATGCTTGTAGTCCTTGATCTAAAAGAGAAAAGGTTAAAAATGTAGCAGGTATATAAAGCTTCATTTTTAATGCTTTCGTTGCTCACAGCAAACTGTTTATTTCAAAATTGAAGTTTATTTTCATTCCATCGAATGAGTAATGACAAAACAACACCCGTTTATAGAAGCATTTCCAAGCTTGGCCCCGAAAACATTGTGGTTGTGCTCATAAATACGATAGTGCGCTGTGTAAACAGTGTTTTCAATGTTGCGTTCCCGTATAACTCCACTTTAGCGAATATGCTATCAAACGATTACAAAGCACGGATGAGCCATTTTCGATCAATTTCACAAGCAAGGCAAAAAATGTTCCATTCTAACTGAACGGGAGAGCTCGCGTGAAAATACGGAGAAGGCGGTAGGATGATAGAGAGAAGATTGTAATATTTTCATAAAAAATACAGAAACAAGTGTGCCCTCTATAGTTTGACTTTCATACTGAAAACACGAAGATTTGACTTCACAAATAGATTCTCTTTTTAACCCCACATCTTATTTGGTGTGGAATGCAACATGAATAAACTCAGATAACACCGATAAATATGGACAATTACTAGTAAAAAGTCAGAAAGTCGACGTGGCTGCGTTGCAACAGACGCGGTAATCCAACACTAGTATGCTTACAGAAAGGTAAAGTCTCTGATATGACTGTATGAAGTTGAGCTTGCCGTTCGAAAGTGACTTCTAAAATTAGCAGAACCAACTAGCGAAAGCGAAAGGGTTACGTTGGTCAACGTCTATGCACCGACGCTCTTTGTGACGGCTACTGAAAGAAACGCCACAACAGTCTTCAGAAGCGTGACGAACAAAAACTGTAGTGGTGTTGGGTGATTTCAATGCCAGAGGTGGTGCAGATCTAGTCTGGGGCAAATTGTATAGGAAAGTTCATGGTGGGTAGAACAAATGAAAACGGACAACGCCTTTTAAAGCTATGCAAACAGTTCAGTATTTGTGCCATTAACAGCATATACACAAAGCCACCGCGTAGTCTCCTTGGCTACAACTTCGTTCAAAGCGTTGACATTAGCTTGACAGTATTCTCAATAAACGTACTACTCATAAGATCATACCAGAGCACATGATAGATACATTGATTATTTAGTGGTTTGTGCAAAACTGAAGCTTCGCCAGAACAATTTATACCGAGCAAAACGGACTGGTAAGACAAGATCGGCATTAGCCGTACGTCATCTTCTTGTTGTGCCATTTGAGCAAGCTTTAACAGCCGAGCGCAGCGACACAACTCCACCAGATTCAGTCTCTAAAAACTTGGAATCGCTACATCGGCGTATGATTTGAAGAATGATCAAACAAGCGACAAGTTCGAATTCAAAGCTTTAGTAAAGACTCTTGTTTTGGGCATTTTGATGTTTAAACGAATGCCAAAAGATGAAAACTTATGACTTTATCGATCAGCTAGAATTAAGGTCCATCAGACTGCTAGGCGACATGAAAATTACTATTGGGTCAAAATTGGCTGGGTATCCGAAAATTGCGAATACGGGTAACTTCCATGGAATGCCATTGGTTCAAATAAACTAAACGATCGCCAATAAAATTCAGATGAAAAAATACGCTCAACACCAGTTCCTTCTTTACTCTATGGATAGCACAGTTTAATAACCAAGAGACATATAGATACTCCCTTACACTTGGTCAGTACAATAGTGCGATCCTGAGGATGGAATTCCCCCAGAGCTCATCAAATACTGTAGAACAGATTTCATACAGCAACTATATGGATTGCTTTGTACTCGCTGGAAGGATGAAAGTGTCCAAAAAGAGATGCTATACTCCAATATCACGCTATTCAAGAATAAGAATGGTAGAGGTGAATGCGACAATTACTGAGAACAATCTATCTGGAATTCCAGCGAGAATTGATTAGGTAGAGTTTTATAGATGCGGCTGCAGGGATTAGCTGATAGACATTACTCCGAAGCGTAATGTGGCTTCCGCACTGTATCGCCTCCCATCATCACTGTTGAAAACTTTCTGTTTGAACCAGTACATCATTTCACATATCTTAGTTCAATTGTTATGTATAAACCCCACTAAACACCGAGATTGATAAGCGAATTGGTAGAGCGAATGTCATCTTTTCTCGTTTAAACTCCCGTGTCTGAAACAACTGAAAATTGACCGTGAAGACAAAAATGTCGTTATGCAGGGTGTGTGCACTAAATCCTTTACTGTGTGACAGCGAAACCTGAACAAGCTTTGCAAGATACGAATTTAGGCTGGATGTTGTCCATTTATGAGGCATCTGTTGTATTTTGAACGTATCGTGGATGGAATCACAGAGTGATTCTTGGTCAAGCACTCAAGGTGCTTATGGATGACCAAAGTAATGTGTTGCTCACATCCCCCGCAATTGTATGTATGAAAGCACAAGTCTGATCCAGGCAAAGTGCCACACAGTCAGAGACTGGACGTGGGCTAAGATACTGTCAGGTTGCCCAGGCCTAGACAGATATGACAAAAGAAATAGAAAGGAAATAGAAATGGTAGTGAGACTCCAGTGTGTTTCGGCATGCAGCTTACTACCGTTGGCCAAACAATTTAGCATGGTGTTAGCCGCACATCACAGAAGTACTGCACGATTGCACATCCGTGTAAATCCCCCGCAATTACATACCAGTACCGGTTTCTGGATGTTTGTCGTCATCAGGTGTAGACAGTAAGATTAGGCTCAGTGAGCATTGAAACAGTGGATAAATGGTAAACAAAGTTATACGTGGATGCCACTGTTACATAGTGTTCGTACAACGAACCACGATGTTCAAACACAGAATCACAAAGCGCTCGAGGCGCTTATAAAAGACCAAAATATTGTGGTGCTCACATCCCCATCACTTACACACCACTACCTGTTCCTGGGTGTTTGCAGTCATCAGGTGGAGACAGTAAGACAGTAAGCGTGTTTCTTGCTATTTCTGCATCATCCCTAATCTCTAGGTGGATGCGTCAAAACTTCGATAATTAAAGCTCAGTCAGTTTTCTAGCATTCGCATTATTGTGACTGACATTTTCTAGACAGAAGTATTAATATTACTATTAAATCACAAACCTGGTTTTAGTTAAAGTGACCCACAGTCACAGACCGTACGTGGGCTGAGATACTGTCAGGTCTCCCGGGCTAATAAAGAGGTATAAAAAACGGAAAGTGCCGGTCAGATTCCAGTGTTTCTGCATGCAGCTAACTACCGGTGGCAAATCAAGTTACCATGGTGTTACGTGCGTAGTACAAAAGTAGTGCACGATTGCACATCTATGAAGGAAACCTATCATATTAGTTTTTATTTTTATTTTTTGTGCGGCTGGCTCTCCATACGGAGTGGATTAGCCGGCTTCATTGATGTCTCGGATCGCACCAGCCACGCACGTCGTCGGAGAGCGATATCGTTGCAGATCGTGATCCAGTCCTCTCGTTTGCCCAACCTGCGAACTCCGTAGAACGGGTACGCAGACCCATTGAGACATCATCATGAAGTTCTTGGGGGTAGTGGTACAAGTGATGTCCCACAGCACCACTCGGTCTTTGTTCGAGTACACCTCTCTAGCCTTTGCACAGCCAAGTGCAACCTACAAGGCAGCAGGGAGTTGGCAGATAAATGCACTGTGCGCCAGTTATCTACCTACGGGACTTCTCTCCGGATTTTTCCTCGAGGTTTTCTCCCGAAGCATTTCCCGCAATCGGGTGACCCACAAGGCAGTAGGGGTTTGGGGTCAGGGTTTTCCTTCCCCTAGATGGATTGCCAGTAGCTGACGAGCTCCATCTGCCCGGAGCAAACTGGTTTTAAGGCGCCAGTCACCCGCCTTCGCCCCTTCTCCTGTCAGTAAGAGCAGTTCCGCCGGGTTTGTGAAAGCCACTCATGCAGGCCAGGAGTTGGACTTGGTTGTCAGAGGCTATTTGAGACGCACGCCACGTTGGAGCATTTTATAGATAGTAGGTGGCTCATTCCTACGACCACCCCCGGCTGTGACAACCTTTGGAACCATCATATTAGGAATAATTTTGAATTCGTTGGTAGATTCAAACACCCACTAGGGTTAAGTATTGCTTGTAGACCGACTAGGAATACGAATTTCATTTTGCGAAGAAAAATAAAAAATCTCTATTTTAAGTGAAGTGGCGAAGAAAGCTTGTAAACTTGGCCAATACTCAGAACAAGTGAATTGTGCAAGTGAAAAACGGTTATGAAACATATTGCATACCAAGTGTTTAGGTGGTTTAGAGATTCGACCGGACGTAGATGTTCTTCTGGCTAATGGAAAAGGTAGAACTTCTTCGACAGGTAGTTCAGGATGGAAATCAGGATCATCTTCATCAGAATCACGTTTTCGCTTTTTACGAGGACCGCTTTTACCACACGGACGTCCTCTGCGTTTTGGCCCGCCTCTACCGCGATAAGGAGTAACGGAAGATCTTTTAGGAGTAGCTTCAACGCGACGTTTTGCTTTGGTAACACGAAATATGATGCGGCGATTAGTCAAACGATTATAAATCGCATTTGGCTTGGATGTGCTGCCTGATATAAGAGCTTGGTTGGTGAGAACTTGGATGATTTGCTGCAAGTGTTCGTCTGAAACGTCCTGTGTGGTTATGTACTGATTTCCTTGCTGGATTATGCGAATGGGATTTTTACTGGATCCTACGGGAGCATTCGGATCCGCCGCTGGCATGCGTTCTTGAATTTTTTGAACAGCTTCAAGATCAATAGGTTCAACGTCCAAATCATCCTGTGGAACTGTTACAGGCTCTACGTCTGTATATAGTAAATTTGTGTGGCTATCGTCTGCAAACTGATCGTGAAAAGTCTGAACCATGTTCATAGATGGGTCATTGTAGACGGGATTTAACGGTGTGGTAGTCACGTTGTGATAATGTTCGGATAATGCATGATTTGAAACATGATCAACAACTGACAATGGATCGGATTGAATAGAGGATGAAGTTAGATCCGAGGAAGTGGTGGGTTGCATCGAAGAAACACTAGAAATTGAAACTTAATGGTTAGTATAGTCACAGGAATAAAATAAATTACGAAGTTAATAATTTGAGCGGCAGCAACATAGGACACAATTTCTGAAGCTAAAGGTATGCAGAGCAAAAACAAATTGATAGGAATATAAGTAAAGTACTTAAGTAAGATAAACACATAAGCAGGAAAAGAGAACAAAGTAGTTCATTTCAGGTATATCGTACCAAGCTCTGCAAAATAAAAATAAAATAAATTAAAATGCTATATGCTCTGCGGTTTGAAACCGACTCAAGGTAGAGGGTATGCACTGCTGATGAGCTTTCAAATAAGAACGAAACGCGAGTTTAGTGCTGTTATAATTGAATCAAGCAAATACCGAGTTACAAAAGACTGA
>JACCGJ010024531.1:0-5000 GCA_013407085.1 Atriophallophorus winterbourni
CACACGAGCCGAGTGATCCACCGATCAGAGTTGTACGATATTCGAGTCACCGATAAATCGGCAACACGATGTAGTTTCTCAGTCCAGCTCGGGATAGGGCACCTCCGAGCGACTGCACATGCAGTCCAGTGCAAGACCAGGTGCATGTTGGGGCAATGGAACCGGCCAGCGAACCAACCGGAACCACTTGAACAGTGTAAAATGGATTTGGATAACAACCTCGGGGCGGTGGCTCAGCCTTAGCCGCAAACCACTCTTCAAACCTAGCACCGCCAATAATAGCGGAACACTCCGTCGCCCCATGTTTGAACTAGTGACTTGAAGGCCACGAGCAAACTTAGGGCATCAGACGGCATAGGCACCCCGTACGACCACGACTGCAACCGAACGCGCAAAGCTGCACACTGATTGGACAAAAATTCACAAGATTGCATTCTAGACCGGATAGAACTACACGCTCTATCACAGGCAGATAAACCGCATTGGAGTCCAGGCGATCAGGCGAATATCATCCGAACCAGGTGCTTAGTCGGGTTGGTCAATCCCGTTATAGGAATATCCCGGGTGGCAAGTCCGGGTAAAGTAATATTCGGGGTGGGCGGCCCCGTTAAAGTCACCCCTCCCCCTGTAAAAAAGAGGGGGGTGACGCTTTGACGCGTAAAGGCGCAATCTGATTGGACGAAAGTGCACGCCTTGTCCAAGCGAGCTGACTACAGGGGGACGGATGGAACTAAACGCTCCACCACAGGCAGTGATCACTGCAGTTGATCCAGGCAGAACTACCCGCTCTACCATAGGCAGACAGCCGCTACGTCATTTCAGCACACCTCTGCGCGCAGAGCTGCACACTGATTGGACAAAAATTCACAAGACCGGATAGAACTACACGCTCTATCACAGGCAGATAAACCGCATTGGCAATCAGGCGAATATCATCCGAACCAGGTGCTTAGTCGGGTTGGTCAGTCCCGTTATAGGAATATCCCGGGTGGCTAGTCCGGGTAAAGTAATATTCGGGGTTGGCGGCCCCGTTAAAGTCACCCCTCCCCCTGTAAAATGAGGGGGGGTGACGCTCTGACGCGAAAAGGCGTAATCTGATTGGACGAAAGTGCGCGCTTTGTCCAAGCTATCTGACCACAGGGGGACGGGTGGAACTAAACGCTCCACCACAGGCAGTTTTCACTGCGGTTAATCCAGGCAGAACTACCCGCTCTACCATAGGCGATCAGATAAAATTGGGGAAATGCCGAAGCAAATCCGGGCTGCAGGCGTTCTACCCGCTAGCCAACTGACCACAAGGGGGACGGATGGAACTAAACGCTCCACCACAGGCAGTTTTCACTGCAATTAGTCCAGGCAGAACTACTCGCTCTACCATAGGCGGTCAGCTTTATTATTTGGAAATTGCCGTAGCAAATCCGGGCTGCAGGCGTTCTACCCGCTAGCCAACTGACCACAAGAGGGACGGATGGAACTGAACGCTCCATCACAGGCAGTTTTCACTGCAATTAGTCCAGGCAGAACTACTCGCTCTGCCATAGGCGGTCAGCCATATTTGGAAATTGCCGTAGCAAATCCGATCTGCAGGCGTTTTAGCCGCAAATATTTTGTGTATTGGGAATACTGTAATGATCCTTCCGCAGGTTCACCTACGGAAACCTTGTTACGACTTTTACTTCCTCTAAATGATCAAGTTTGGTCGTCTTCTCAGCGCCGGCCTAGCCGCCGAAGCAGCCGTACGGCACCAATCCGATGACCTTGCTAAACCATTCAATCGGTAGTAGCGACGGGCGGTGTGTACAAAGGGCAGGGACGTAATCAGCGCAAGCTTATGACTTGCACTTACCAGGAATTCCTCGTTCACGGGGAACAATTGCAAGCCCCGATCCCAGTCACGACGGTGATGGCACAGTTTACCCAACCCTCTCGGGCCAGGACGCCATACTCGCTGACACCGTCATTGTAGCGCACGTGCGGCCCCGGACATCTAAGGGCATCACAGACCTGTTATTGCTCATTTTCGCGCGACTGGTACGCCGCTTGTCCCTCTAAGAAGTGAACACCTGCGCAGTACCCGCCGGCAGCTGCATCATCACCCCCGAAGAGGCAACAAACACTGCCACCCGCACGAGCACACAGAACAAGTGCACTAATTAGCAGGTTAAAGTCTCGTTCGTTATCGGAATTAACCAGACAAATCGCTCCACCAACTAAGAACGGCCATGCACCACCAACCACCGAATCAAGAAAGAGCTTTCAATCTGTCAATCCTCACAGTGTCCGGGCCGGGTGAGTTTTCCCGTGTTGAGTCGAATTAAGCCGCAGGCTCCACTCCTGGTGGTGCCCTTCCGTCAATTCCTTTAAGTTTCAGCTTTGCAACCATACTTCCCCCGGAGCCCAAAGACTTAAAGGTTTCCCGGGGACTGCCCGTGGGGTCATTAAAATACGCCCACGGATCGTCAGTTGGCATCGTTTATGGTCAGAACTAGGACGGTATCTGATCGTCTTCGAACCTCTGACTTTCGCTCCAGATCAATGAAAACATCCTTGGCAAATGCTTTCGCTTTAGTTTGTCTGGCGGCGATCCAAGAATTTCACCTCTAACACCGCCATACAAATGCCCCCGTCTGTCCCTCTTAATCATTACTTCGGATCCGAAAACCAACAAAATAGAACCGAAGTCCTATTCCATTATTCCATGCAAGAATTTTCAGGCATAAGCCTGCTTTGAGCACTCAAATTTGTTCAAAGTAAACGTGCCGTCCGCCTCCGACACCCGGTGAAAGGCATCAGGAGGCATGCCGACGGATTACCCATCAGCACCTGTCGAAACAGACACGGCAGAAAGGCTGCACGGTCACGAAACCGACTCGCAAACCCAACCCACCCGTAGGCAGGCCGGGAATGCGAATAACGGCACGTGGCCGTACGACCCAGATCCAACTACGAGCTTTTTAACTGCAACAACTTTAATATACGCTTCTGGAGCTGGAGTTACCGCGGCTGCTGGCACCAGACTTGCCCTCCAGTAGGTCCTCGTTAAAGGATTTAAATTGTACTCATTCGAATTACGGAGCCTCTGTTGAGTCCCGTATCCGTATTTTTCGTCACTACCTCCCCGTGCCGGGATTGGGTAATTTGCGCGCCTGCTGCCTTCCTTGGAAGTGGTAGCCGTTTCTCAGGCTCCCTCTCCGGAATCGAACCCTGATTCCCCGTTACCCGTTATCACCATGGTAGGCAGGTCACCTACCATCGTAAATTGATAGGGCAGACATTTGAAAGATCCGTCGCCGACACAAAGCCGACTGCGATCAGTAAAGTTATCCAGAGTCATCACAGAATATAACGGAAGCGGCCGAGACCACAACCGGTTGGTTCTGTTCTAATAAATCCACCCATCCCCTTGCGGGTCAGGGCATAGTGGCATGTATTAGCTCTAGAATTACTACAGTTATCCATGTAGTGTGTACGATCTAAGGAACAATAGCTGATTTAATGAGCCATTCGCGGTTTCACCGTTTTAAGGTTTGTACTTAGACATGCATGGCTTAATCTCTGAGACAAGCATATGACTACTGGCAGGATCAACCAGATTATTCACACGACTCACACAAAGGAGTGTATGATTCAATTGCTGTCACGACACGTCCAACCGTATGCACCGGGCGCTTATCCCATACGACGCCCGATAGCACCGATAAAAAGAACGAGCCGAACAAACAACGTTTTATATGACCGCACGACCCCACAGTCGCACGGGTTAATATCACCATTTGACTGGAACGAGCCCCGCTCCAGCACAGGCAGCCCACACTGCAATAAAATAATCGTGTATACACAGCCAGAACAACACCTCCACGGTTGTTGCCCAGCGTACAGGACAAGCCGATCGGCATAACCATTTTTAAGGCATCACACCGTCTCAAGGACCGATGACCGAGTGAACAGCCCTCGGCCGCATGATAGGAGGAAGCCCGCGACAGCTTGACACATATAACCCGTAAACCCGTGTAAAAAATGCACCCGCCCAAGCCAAGCCACAATAGGCCAAATATATACCACAATACGGCAAGAGAACGGGCAACATTATCATAAGCCAGCACGCCATTCACCGTCAATAGGCTACAAGGCATTTTATACTGGCAGGCTGAAGCCAGCAAAGCAACAGGCAATTATGCGGTCAAAAAGCTGCCCAGCAATGCGCTATCGGGCAAGAAAGACCGTGTGAGCAGTGCCGATGATCGGGCCAATCAATAGCAATTTCAATTTAAACCCGCCTCGGACGCTCAATTTCGGAGCATATATAGCCCCTATATAACATGAAAAACAAGATAAGTCGCTAATGACAAAATTTAATTATATTTTGCCAGATAAATCAAAAACTATTGGACGTAGGACAAAAATAACAGCACAGCTGAATTCGCCGTCCCCGAATTGACCAAAATCATATAGAACCGCCCCAGTGTGAGGGACTACCACGGCGCTGCTATATAGAGCGGCGCCTCGGACTTAGAGATTTTCGCCCGATTGAGGACAGGTAGTAGTCCCTATAATACATGCAGAACAAGATCAAGCGTTAACTTCAAACACATATTATGAATCTCATAGAATATTGGTTTTATTAGAAAACATTCATGTTGGATGTTGTATTTGTGACACTAATACACGTTTAGAATCACAATTGCCCCTTGTTTACGTGTTCACTAGTCTATATTGTTGTTTAAATGAAATCACATAGAAAACCCGCAGTTCACGCAATTCCTATAGTAAAGTCCGAGTCTATAGTATCGCCCGCGTGCGGCCGCCGTATGCTCGGTGTGGCCAAAACGGTCCAAGATTAGTTGCTAATTGTAAAACACATATTATGAATCTCATAGAATAGTGGTTTTATTAGAAGACATTCATGTTGGATGTTGTATTTGTGACACTAATACACGTTTAGCATCACAATTGCCCCTTGTTTACGTGTTCACTAGTCTGTATTGTTGTTTAAATGAAAT
>JACCGJ010024531.1:10000-17500 GCA_013407085.1 Atriophallophorus winterbourni
CAGACTACAGTGTACGACCGATTTGACCAAGCTCAACCAAACTCGCCAGCTGAATTCACAGAGCTCGCAGTTCAACTCCACCCGTTTACCTCTGATCGGCTTCACGCACTGTTTACTCTCTCTTCAAAGTACTTTTCAACTTTCCCTCACGGTACTTGTTTGCTATCGGACTCGTGTAGGTATTTAGCCTTAGATGGAGTTTACCACCCACTTTGGGCTGCATTCACAAACAACCCGACTCCAAGGTCTATCCATAAAGGCACTGGCCTACCTGATCTCCACCCCCACGGGCCTATCACCCTCTGTGGGCCGGGTCCAAACAACCGATCTCATTGATGGACTTAGGGTGGAGCAGCACCTTTGCGGAACAACCTGAACACCACATTGCCTAATGACCAAACGATCACAGGCTTCGGTGCTGGGAAGTTACCGTTAGTTTCTTTTCCTCCGCTTAGTGATATGCTTAAGTTCAGCGGGTATTCACGTCTGATCCGAGGTCAGGAAATTTAGGTGCACATATATTTACTCCACTGATGTAGCACCGCTAAACAAACCACAGACACACTGCGAACAGTAATGGAGCGCGCATCAAATTACTAGGCCACGACTCCATCACCACAATACAGGTGCTCGGGTATATTAGGGAAAAGCCATAGTTCTGACACCTCATCAATGAATGAGAGGAAATCACGTCAGCTGGCAAAACCCAGACTTTATGGGCGTCGTGATAGTTTAGAAGCCGACCCTCGGACAGGCGTGGCCATAGGTTAACCCATGGCCGCAATATGCGTTCAAGATGTCGATGATCAAAGCAATACAGTTTACATTAATTCACGTAGCTGGCTACGCTCTTCATCGAGAGCCGAGTGATCCACCGATCAGAGTTGTACGATAATCGAGTCACCGATAAATCGGCAACACGATGTAGTTTCTCAGTCCAGCTCGGGATAGGGCACCTCCGAGCGACTGCACATGCAGTCCAGTGCAAGACCAGGTGCATGTTGGGGCAATGGAACCGGCCAGCGAACCAACCGGAACCACTTGAACAGTGTAAAATGGATTTGGATAACAACCTCGGGGCGGTGGCTCAGCCTTAGCCGCAAACCACTCTTCAAACCTAGCACCGCCAATAATAGCGGAACACTCCGTCGCCCCATGTTTGAACTAGTGACTTGAAGGCCACGAGCAAACTTAGGGCATCAGACGGCATAGGCACCCCGTACGACCACGACTGCAACCGAACGCGCAAAGCTGCACACTGATTGGACAAAAATTCACAAGATTGCATTCTAGACCGGATAGAACTACACGCTCTATCACAGGCAGATAAACCGCATTGGAGTCCAGGCGATCAGGCGAATATCATCCGAACCAGGTGCTTAGTCGGGTTGGTCAATCCCGTTATAGGAATATCCCGGGTGGCAAGTCCGGGTAAAGTAATATTCGGGGTGGGCGGCCCCGTTAAAGTCACCCCTCCCCCTGTAAAAAAGAGGGGGGTGACGCTTTGACGCGTAAAGGCGCAATCTGATTGGACGAAAGTGCACGCCTTGTCCAAGCGAGCTGACTACAGGGGGACGGATGGAACTAAACGCTCCACCACAGGCAGTGATCACTGCAGTTGATCCAGGCAGAACTACCCGCTCTACCATAGGCAGACAGCCGCTACGTCATTTCAGCACACCTCTGCGCGCAGAGCTGCACACTGATTGGACAAAAATTCACAAGACCGGATAGAACTACACGCTCTATCACAGGCAGATAAACCGCATTGGCAATCAGGCGAATATCATCCGAACCAGGTGCTTAGTCGGGTTGGTCAGTCCCGTTATAGGAATATCCCGGGTGGCTAGTCCGGGTAAAGTAATATTCGGGGTTGGCGGCCCCGTTAAAGTCACCCCTCCCCCTGTAAAATGAGGGGGGGTGACGCTCTGACGCGAAAAGGCGTAATCTGATTGGACGAAAGTGCGCGCTTTGTCCAAGCTATCTGACCACAGGGGGACGGGTGGAACTAAACGCTCCACCACAGGCAGTTTTCACTGCGGTTAATCCAGGCAGAACTACCCGCTCTACCATAGGCGATCAGATAAAATTGGGGAAATGCCGAAGCAAATCCGGGCTGCAGGCGTTCTACCCGCTAGCCAACTGACCACAAGGGGGACGGATGGAACTAAACGCTCCACCACAGGCAGTTTTCACTGCAATTAGTCCAGGCAGAACTACTCGCTCTACCATAGGCGGTCAGCTTTATTATTTGGAAATTGCCGTAGCAAATCCGGGCTGCAGGCGTTCTACCCGCTAGCCAACTGACCACAAGAGGGACGGATGGAACTGAACGCTCCATCACAGGCAGTTTTCACTGCAATTAGTCCAGGCAGAACTACTCGCTCTGCCATAGGCGGTCAGCCATATTTGGAAATTGCCGTAGCAAATCCGATCTGCAGGCGTTTTAGCCGCAAATATTTTGTGTATTGGGAATACTGTAATGATCCTTCCGCAGGTTCACCTACGGAAACCTTGTTACGACTTTTACTTCCTCTAAATGATCAAGTTTGGTCGTCTTCTCAGCGCCGGCCTAGCCGCCGAAGCAGCCGTACGGCACCAATCCGATGACCTTGCTAAACCATTCAATCGGTAGTAGCGACGGGCGGTGTGTACAAAGGGCAGGGACGTAATCAGCGCAAGCTTATGACTTGCACTTACCAGGAATTCCTCGTTCACGGGGAACAATTGCAAGCCCCGATCCCAGTCACGACGGTGATGGCACAGTTTACCCAACCCTCTCGGGCCAGGACGCCATACTCGCTGACACCGTCATTGTAGCGCACGTGCGGCCCCGGACATCTAAGGGCATCACAGACCTGTTATTGCTCATTTTCGCGCGACTGGTACGCCGCTTGTCCCTCTAAGAAGTGAACACCTGCGCAGTACCCGCCGGCAGCTGCATCATCACCCCCGAAGAGGCAACAAACACTGCCACCCGCACGAGCACACAGAACAAGTGCACTAATTAGCAGGTTAAAGTCTCGTTCGTTATCGGAATTAACCAGACAAATCGCTCCACCAACTAAGAACGGCCATGCACCACCAACCACCGAATCAAGAAAGAGCTTTCAATCTGTCAATCCTCACAGTGTCCGGGCCGGGTGAGTTTTCCCGTGTTGAGTCGAATTAAGCCGCAGGCTCCACTCCTGGTGGTGCCCTTCCGTCAATTCCTTTAAGTTTCAGCTTTGCAACCATACTTCCCCCGGAGCCCAAAGACTTAAAGGTTTCCCGGGGACTGCCCGTGGGGTCATTAAAATACGCCCACGGATCGTCAGTTGGCATCGTTTATGGTCAGAACTAGGACGGTATCTGATCGTCTTCGAACCTCTGACTTTCGCTCCAGATCAATGAAAACATCCTTGGCAAATGCTTTCGCTTTAGTTTGTCTGGCGGCGATCCAAGAATTTCACCTCTAACACCGCCATACAAATGCCCCCGTCTGTCCCTCTTAATCATTACTTCGGATCCGAAAACCAACAAAATAGAACCGAAGTCCTATTCCATTATTCCATGCAAGAATTTTCAGGCATAAGCCTGCTTTGAGCACTCAAATTTGTTCAAAGTAAACGTGCCGTCCGCCTCCGACACCCGGTGAAAGGCATCAGGAGGCATGCCGACGGATTACCCATCAGCACCTGTCGAAACAGACACGGCAGAAAGGCTGCACGGTCACGAAACCGACTCGCAAACCCAACCCACCCGTAGGCAGGCCGGGAATGCGAATAACGGCACGTGGCCGTACGACCCAGATCCAACTACGAGCTTTTTAACTGCAACAACTTTAATATACGCTTCTGGAGCTGGAGTTACCGCGGCTGCTGGCACCAGACTTGCCCTCCAGTAGGTCCTCGTTAAAGGATTTAAATTGTACTCATTCGAATTACGGAGCCTCTGTTGAGTCCCGTATCCGTATTTTTCGTCACTACCTCCCCGTGCCGGGATTGGGTAATTTGCGCGCCTGCTGCCTTCCTTGGAAGTGGTAGCCGTTTCTCAGGCTCCCTCTCCGGAATCGAACCCTGATTCCCCGTTACCCGTTATCACCATGGTAGGCAGGTCACCTACCATCGTAAATTGATAGGGCAGACATTTGAAAGATCCGTCGCCGACACAAAGCCGACTGCGATCAGTAAAGTTATCCAGAGTCATCACAGAATATAACGGAAGCGGCCGAGACCACAACCGGTTGGTTCTGTTCTAATAAATCCACCCATCCCCTTGCGGGTCAGGGCATAGTGGCATGTATTAGCTCTAGAATTACTACAGTTATCCATGTAGTGTGTACGATCTAAGGAACAATAGCTGATTTAATGAGCCATTCGCGGTTTCACCGTTTTAAGGTTTGTACTTAGACATGCATGGCTTAATCTCTGAGACAAGCATATGACTACTGGCAGGATCAACCAGATTATTCACACGACTCACACAAAGGAGTGTATGATTCAATTGCTGTCACGACACGTCCAACCGTATGCACCGGGCGCTTATCCCATACGACGCCCGATAGCACCGATAAAAAGAACGAGCCGAACAAACAACGTTTTATATGACCGCACGACCCCACAGTCGCACGGGTTAATATCACCATTTGACTGGAACGAGCCCCGCTCCAGCACAGGCAGCCCACACTGCAATAAAATAATCGTGTATACACAGCCAGAACAACACCTCCACGGTTGTTGCCCAGCGTACAGGACAAGCCGATCGGCATAACCATTTTTAAGGCATCACACCGTCTCAAGGACCGATGACCGAGTGAACAGCCCTCGGCCGCATGATAGGAGGAAGCCCGCGACAGCTTGACACATATAACCCGTAAACCCGTGTAAAAAATGCACCCGCCCAAGCCAAGCCACAATAGGCCAAATATATACCACAATACGGCAAGAGAACGGGCAACATTATCATAAGCCAGCACGCCATTCACCGTCAATAGGCTACAAGGCATTTTATACTGGCAGGCTGAAGCCAGCAAAGCAACAGGCAATTATGCGGTCAAAAAGCTGCCCAGCAATGCGCTATCGGGCAAGAAAGACCGTGTGAGCAGTGCCGATGATCGGGCCAATCAATAGCAATTTCAATTTAAACCCGCCTCGGACGCTCAATTTCGGAGCATATATAGCCCCTATATAACATGAAAAACAAGATAAGTCGCTAATGACAAAATTTAATTATATTTTGCCAGATAAATCAAAAACTATTGGACGTAGGACAAAAATAACAGCACAGCTGAATTCGCCGTCCCCGAATTGACCAAAATCATATAGAACCGCCCCAGTGTGAGGGACTACCACGGCGCTGCTATATAGAGCGGCGCCTCGGACTTAGAGATTTTCGCCCGATTGAGGACAGGTAGTAGTCCCTATAATACATGCAGAACAAGATCAAGCGTTAACTTCAAACACATATTATGAATCTCATAGAATATTGGTTTTATTAGAAAACATTCATGTTGGATGTTGTATTTGTGACACTAATACACGTTTAGAATCACAATTGCCCCTTGTTTACGTGTTCACTAGTCTATATTGTTGTTTAAATGAAATCACATAGAAAACCCGCAGTTCACGCAATTCCTATAGTAAAGTCCGAGTCTATAGTATCGCCCGCGTGCGGCCGCCGTATGCTCGGTGTGGCCAAAACGGTCCAAGATTAGTTGCTAATTGTAAAACACATATTATGAATCTCATAGAATAGTGGTTTTATTAGAAGACATTCATGTTGGATGTTGTATTTGTGACACTAATACACGTTTAGCATCACAATTGCCCCTTGTTTACGTGTTCACTAGTCTGTATTGTTGTTTAAATGAAATCACATAGAAAACCCGTATACTACGCGTAATTGCTCCGGGCCGCAGTCTCACGCACGTCACAATACGTAGTGTATTGTTGTTTAAATGAAATCACATAGAAAACCCGTATACTACGCGTAATTGCTCTATCGGGCCGCAGTGCAATTCCTATAGTAAAGTCCGAGTCTATAGTATCGCCCGCGTGCATTAGTTCAGCCGCCGTATGCTCGGTGTGGCCAAAACGGTCCAAGATGAGTCGCTAAATGCAAAACACATATTATGAATCTCATAGAATAGTGGTTTTATTAGAAGACATTCATGTTGGATGTTGTATTTGTGACACTAATACACGTTTAGCATCACAATTGCCCCTTGTTTACGTGTTCACTAGTCTGTATTGTTGTTTAAATGAAATCACATAGAAAACCCGTATACTACGCGTAATTGCTCTATCGGGCCGCAGTTCACGCAATTCCTATAGTAAAGTCCGAGTCTATAGTATCGCCCGCGTGCATTAGTTCAGCCGCCGTATGCTCGGTGTGGCCAAAACGGTCCAAGATGAGTCGCTAAATGCAAAAACTTTATATCAATATATAGGCAGCCCGAGTAGTTCGCACAGACTGCTTGGTGCATATCACAGTATTGCGCGTTGTACGAGTTATATATAGCGTATACACGCATTTGGTGTTTTGTCTTTAGCGCTTCATCTTGTTCTGCATGTATTATAGGGACTACTACCTCTCCTCAATGGCGAAAAAATTACAAGTCCAAAACCTCTTGTAGTCCCAGAAAATGGTATGGTCACATGTGAATATATAGCTGCAGCATAATGTCTCGGGCCGTGCTCTATACTGGAAAATCCTGCTATAGGCACGAAACGCTCTCGTCTTCTTCTGTCTACGGCCTATGTTATCATATATAAACTCTCACATTGGCAAGTCGGGGTCAGAGCTGGCGACTCTGCTTCTGGCAGGTTGCTGCAGAATAATGTCTCGGGCCGTGCTCTATACTGGAAAATCCTGCTATAGGCACGAAACGCCCGCGCCTTCTTCTGTCTTGCGTATACGCAAGCAGAGGAAGGCGGAAAAAAAAGGAAAAAATAAAGAAAGAGGGGGTGATAGAATACTTTTTAGCGCCCAGCCGGCCGCGAAACCGAGCAGATTTTAAAGATGAGATACTATGTTCAAACGCAAAAACGTTGTTCCAATTAACCCATAATATGATTATTCTGGCCACGACGTTCAAACACACCAACCATTGGGACACTAGAGTTAAGTGCTGTTGACATGTTGCACAACTGCACTATGCGCCAGTGAACCAAAATGCTCGCACAAGTCAAACATAGTAATTCGACATTGCACGTACACTGGTTAGCATGTGTATGCAATATGGTAACTACCCCAATTGACCAACACACATATATATATACGCGTAATTAGTCAACCGAAGTATAAGGAAATGAATGGGGGTCCAGCCCTCAAATCATTACGTCTAGCAGGGATGAGACTCAATGTCTCGCAGTGTGTAGCTGCTCGAACACTTACGTCTCCCCGACAAAACATTAAGTCGTCTACAAACGATTTATTGCCTTCACGCTCATTCCACAATTGGATATCGTGTCGACCTCTATGCACCGAAATCCGGTACACAGTTTTGGTCATATCGCT
>JACCGJ010024531.1:20000-27500 GCA_013407085.1 Atriophallophorus winterbourni
CGTTCCCATGGAACCCTTCTCCACTTCGGCCTTCAAGGTTCTCACTTGAATACTTGCTACTACCACCAAGATCTGCGCCCGTGGCGGCTCCACTCGGACTCACGCCCGGAGCTTCCCGCTCACCACGGCGACCCTCCTACTCGTCACCGCAATTCCGTGCCTGAGTCATGTGACTTGCCCTCACACCACATTTTACTGACCCAGCTTGCGGTGACGGTTCAGTGTAGGTCCGACGCTCCAGCGCCATCCATTTTCAGGGCTGGTTGATTCGGCAGGTGAGTTGTTACACACTCCTTAGCGGATTCCAACTTCCATGGCCACCGTCCTGCTGTCTAGACCAACCAACACCTTTTGTGGTGTCTCATGAGCGTCGAGTTAGGCACCTTAACTGAACGTTTGGTTCATCCCACAGCGCCAGTTCTGCTTACCAAAAATGGCCCACTTGGCACTCACATTCAACGCCCAACTCCGTTTAGGAGAGCAGGGCTTCTCACCCATTTAAAGTTTGAGAATAGGTTGAGGGCGTTTCGCCCCCAAGGCCTCTAGTCATTCGCTTTACCGGATAAAACTGTTTATTTCTTTGAACACCAGCTATCCTGAGGGAAACTTCGGAGGGAACCAGCTACTAGATGGTTCGATTAGTCTTTCGCCCCTATACTCACGTCTGGCGATCGATTTGCACGTCAGAACCGCTACGGTCTTCCACCAGAGTTTCCTCTGGCTTCAACCTGCGCAAGCATAGTTCACCATCTTTCGGGTCTCAACATGTACGCTCATGCTCCGCCCCGACTGGGTAATGTCTAATGACAAGTGTCATGGGACGGGCCGGTGATGCGCCTACCGCTCGATGCTTGGTAGTACCGCGCATGAGAAACGGCAGGATCTCACCTCAGTCTGGACAAGCCAAACCTTTACTTTCACTTCGCCTTTGGGTTTCGTAACGCCCAATGACTCGCGCACATGTTACTCTCCTTGGTCCGTGTTTCAAGACGGGTCAGGTGGATAGTCTACCACTACACCACAGACTATCGGCCCAGAAATCGTGCCACACACGCAACCGTCAACCGAACAAACCCGGGGCATCATTAGGCCTGCATTCACAGGCTACAAAATAACCAGATCCCAGGCAAGCCGGCCAACTTAGCACGCGTACACGCACTAAAGCCGCAGTCCCCGACACACTGCACAGAACTGTCAAGGTCAGCTGATTACACTCGAAGACCAGCGAAAGCTGACCAACGAGCTACCTGCCATCCCGATCAAGCAGAGCCACAAGGACAATGCGAAACCGGTTTAACCAAAACAGAACGACAGCAGTGCCGGTCGTGGTGACCACTCTGCAAAAATGCACTGGCGAGCCGGACCGACGAACACTGCAGCGCGCATCACATGATGAGTGCATCGCGCACCTCAACCCCAAAGGGGAAAAGGCCTGCTGCTACACAGACTACAGTGTACGACCGATTTGACCAAGCTCAACCAAACTCGCCAGCTGAATTCACAGAGCTCGCAGTTCAACTCCACCCGTTTACCTCTGATCGGCTTCACGCACTGTTTACTCTCTCTTCAAAGTACTTTTCAACTTTCCCTCACGGTACTTGTTTGCTATCGGACTCGTGTAGGTATTTAGCCTTAGATGGAGTTTACCACCCACTTTGGGCTGCATTCACAAACAACCCGACTCCAAGGTCTATCCATAAAGGCACTGGCCTACCTGATCTCCACCCCCACGGGCCTATCACCCTCTGTGGGCCGGGTCCAAACAACCGATCTCATTGATGGACTTAGGGTGGAGCAGCACCTTTGCGGAACAACCTGAACACCACATTGCCTAATGACCAAACGATCACAGGCTTCGGTGCTGGGCTTTTCCCTGTTCACTCGCAGTTACTAGGGGAATCCTTGTTAGTTTCTTTTCCTCCGCTTAGTGATATGCTTAAGTTCAGCGGGTATTCACGTCTGATCCGAGGTCAGGAAATTTAGGTGCACATATATTTACTCCACTGATGTAGCACCGCTAAACAAACCACAGACACACTGCGAACAGTAATGGAGCGCGCATCAAATTACTAGGCCACGACTCCATCACCACAATACAGGTGCTCGGGTATATTAGGGAAAAGCCATAGTTCTGACACCTCATCAATGAATGAGAGGAAATCACGTCAGCTGGCAAAACCCAAAACACGACTTTATGGGCGTCGTGATAGTTTAGAAGCCGACCCTCGGACAGGCGTGGCCATAGGTTAACCCATGGCCGCAATATGCGTTCAAGATGTCGATGATCAAAGCAATACAGTTTACATTAATTCACGTAGCTGGCTACGCTCTTCATCGACACACGAGCCGAGTGATCCACCGATCAGAGTTGTACGATAATCGAGTCACCGATAAATCGGCAACACGATGTAGTTTCTCAGTCCAGCTCGGGATAGGGCACCTCCGAGCGACTGCACATGCAGTCCAGTGCAAGACCAGGTGCATGTTGGGGCAATGGAACCGGCCAGCGAACCAACCGGAACCACTTGAACAGTGTAAAATGGATTTGGATAACAACCTCGGGGCGGTGGCTCAGCCTTAGCCGCAAACCACTCTTCAAACCTAGCACCGCCAATAATAGCGGAACACTCCGTCGCCCCATGTTTGAACTAGTGACTTGAAGGCCACGAGCAAACTTAGGGCATCAGACGGCATAGGCACCCCGTACGACCACGACTGCAACCGAACGCGCAAAGCTGCACACTGATTGGACAAAAATTCACAAGATTGCATTCTAGACCGGATAGAACTACACGCTCTATCACAGGCAGATAAACCGCATTGGAGTCCAGGCGATCAGGCGAATATCATCCGAACCAGGTGCTTAGTCGGGTTGGTCAATCCCGTTATAGGAATATCCCGGGTGGCAAGTCCGGGTAAAGTAATATTCGGGGTGGGCGGCCCCGTTAAAGTCACCCCTCCCCCTGTAAAAAAGAGGGGGGTGACGCTTTGACGCGTAAAGGCGCAATCTGATTGGACGAAAGTGCACGCCTTGTCCAAGCGAGCTGACTACAGGGGGACGGATGGAACTAAACGCTCCACCACAGGCAGTGATCACTGCAGTTGATCCAGGCAGAACTACCCGCTCTACCATAGGCAGACAGCCGCTACGTCATTTCAGCACACCTCTGCGCGCAGAGCTGCACACTGATTGGACAAAAATTCACAAGACCGGATAGAACTACACGCTCTATCACAGGCAGATAAACCGCATTGGCAATCAGGCGAATATCATCCGAACCAGGTGCTTAGTCGGGTTGGTCAGTCCCGTTATAGGAATATCCCGGGTGGCTAGTCCGGGTAAAGTAATATTCGGGGTTGGCGGCCCCGTTAAAGTCACCCCTCCCCCTGTAAAATGAGGGGGGGTGACGCTCTGACGCGAAAAGGCGTAATCTGATTGGACGAAAGTGCGCGCTTTGTCCAAGCTATCTGACCACAGGGGGACGGGTGGAACTAAACGCTCCACCACAGGCAGTTTTCACTGCGGTTAATCCAGGCAGAACTACCCGCTCTACCATAGGCGATCAGATAAAATTGGGGAAATGCCGAAGCAAATCCGGGCTGCAGGCGTTCTACCCGCTAGCCAACTGACCACAAGGGGGACGGATGGAACTAAACGCTCCACCACAGGCAGTTTTCACTGCAATTAGTCCAGGCAGAACTACTCGCTCTACCATAGGCGGTCAGCTTTATTATTTGGAAATTGCCGTAGCAAATCCGGGCTGCAGGCGTTCTACCCGCTAGCCAACTGACCACAAGAGGGACGGATGGAACTGAACGCTCCATCACAGGCAGTTTTCACTGCAATTAGTCCAGGCAGAACTACTCGCTCTGCCATAGGCGGTCAGCCATATTTGGAAATTGCCGTAGCAAATCCGATCTGCAGGCGTTTTAGCCGCAAATATTTTGTGTATTGGGAATACTGTAATGATCCTTCCGCAGGTTCACCTACGGAAACCTTGTTACGACTTTTACTTCCTCTAAATGATCAAGTTTGGTCGTCTTCTCAGCGCCGGCCTAGCCGCCGAAGCAGCCGTACGGCACCAATCCGATGACCTTGCTAAACCATTCAATCGGTAGTAGCGACGGGCGGTGTGTACAAAGGGCAGGGACGTAATCAGCGCAAGCTTATGACTTGCACTTACCAGGAATTCCTCGTTCACGGGGAACAATTGCAAGCCCCGATCCCAGTCACGACGGTGATGGCACAGTTTACCCAACCCTCTCGGGCCAGGACGCCATACTCGCTGACACCGTCATTGTAGCGCACGTGCGGCCCCGGACATCTAAGGGCATCACAGACCTGTTATTGCTCATTTTCGCGCGACTGGTACGCCGCTTGTCCCTCTAAGAAGTGAACACCTGCGCAGTACCCGCCGGCAGCTGCATCATCACCCCCGAAGAGGCAACAAACACTGCCACCCGCACGAGCACACAGAACAAGTGCACTAATTAGCAGGTTAAAGTCTCGTTCGTTATCGGAATTAACCAGACAAATCGCTCCACCAACTAAGAACGGCCATGCACCACCAACCACCGAATCAAGAAAGAGCTTTCAATCTGTCAATCCTCACAGTGTCCGGGCCGGGTGAGTTTTCCCGTGTTGAGTCGAATTAAGCCGCAGGCTCCACTCCTGGTGGTGCCCTTCCGTCAATTCCTTTAAGTTTCAGCTTTGCAACCATACTTCCCCCGGAGCCCAAAGACTTAAAGGTTTCCCGGGGACTGCCCGTGGGGTCATTAAAATACGCCCACGGATCGTCAGTTGGCATCGTTTATGGTCAGAACTAGGACGGTATCTGATCGTCTTCGAACCTCTGACTTTCGCTCCAGATCAATGAAAACATCCTTGGCAAATGCTTTCGCTTTAGTTTGTCTGGCGGCGATCCAAGAATTTCACCTCTAACACCGCCATACAAATGCCCCCGTCTGTCCCTCTTAATCATTACTTCGGATCCGAAAACCAACAAAATAGAACCGAAGTCCTATTCCATTATTCCATGCAAGAATTTTCAGGCATAAGCCTGCTTTGAGCACTCAAATTTGTTCAAAGTAAACGTGCCGTCCGCCTCCGACACCCGGTGAAAGGCATCAGGAGGCATGCCGACGGATTACCCATCAGCACCTGTCGAAACAGACACGGCAGAAAGGCTGCACGGTCACGAAACCGACTCGCAAACCCAACCCACCCGTAGGCAGGCCGGGAATGCGAATAACGGCACGTGGCCGTACGACCCAGATCCAACTACGAGCTTTTTAACTGCAACAACTTTAATATACGCTTCTGGAGCTGGAGTTACCGCGGCTGCTGGCACCAGACTTGCCCTCCAGTAGGTCCTCGTTAAAGGATTTAAATTGTACTCATTCGAATTACGGAGCCTCTGTTGAGTCCCGTATCCGTATTTTTCGTCACTACCTCCCCGTGCCGGGATTGGGTAATTTGCGCGCCTGCTGCCTTCCTTGGAAGTGGTAGCCGTTTCTCAGGCTCCCTCTCCGGAATCGAACCCTGATTCCCCGTTACCCGTTATCACCATGGTAGGCAGGTCACCTACCATCGTAAATTGATAGGGCAGACATTTGAAAGATCCGTCGCCGACACAAAGCCGACTGCGATCAGTAAAGTTATCCAGAGTCATCACAGAATATAACGGAAGCGGCCGAGACCACAACCGGTTGGTTCTGTTCTAATAAATCCACCCATCCCCTTGCGGGTCAGGGCATAGTGGCATGTATTAGCTCTAGAATTACTACAGTTATCCATGTAGTGTGTACGATCTAAGGAACAATAGCTGATTTAATGAGCCATTCGCGGTTTCACCGTTTTAAGGTTTGTACTTAGACATGCATGGCTTAATCTCTGAGACAAGCATATGACTACTGGCAGGATCAACCAGATTATTCACACGACTCACACAAAGGAGTGTATGATTCAATTGCTGTCACGACACGTCCAACCGTATGCACCGGGCGCTTATCCCATACGACGCCCGATAGCACCGATAAAAAGAACGAGCCGAACAAACAACGTTTTATATGACCGCACGACCCCACAGTCGCACGGGTTAATATCACCATTTGACTGGAACGAGCCCCGCTCCAGCACAGGCAGCCCACACTGCAATAAAATAATCGTGTATACACAGCCAGAACAACACCTCCACGGTTGTTGCCCAGCGTACAGGACAAGCCGATCGGCATAACCATTTTTAAGGCATCACACCGTCTCAAGGACCGATGACCGAGTGAACAGCCCTCGGCCGCATGATAGGAGGAAGCCCGCGACAGCTTGACACATATAACCCGTAAACCCGTGTAAAAAATGCACCCGCCCAAGCCAAGCCACAATAGGCCAAATATATACCACAATACGGCAAGAGAACGGGCAACATTATCATAAGCCAGCACGCCATTCACCGTCAATAGGCTACAAGGCATTTTATACTGGCAGGCTGAAGCCAGCAAAGCAACAGGCAATTATGCGGTCAAAAAGCTGCCCAGCAATGCGCTATCGGGCAAGAAAGACCGTGTGAGCAGTGCCGATGATCGGGCCAATCAATAGCAATTTCAATTTAAACCCGCCTCGGACGCTCAATTTCGGAGCATATATAGCCCCTATATAACATGAAAAACAAGATAAGTCGCTAATGACAAAATTTAATTATATTTTGCCAGATAAATCAAAAACTATTGGACGTAGGACAAAAATAACAGCACAGCTGAATTCGCCGTCCCCGAATTGACCAAAATCATATAGAACCGCCCCAGTGTGAGGGACTACCACGGCGCTGCTATATAGAGCGGCGCCTCGGACTTAGAGATTTTCGCCCGATTGAGGACAGGTAGTAGTCCCTATAATACATGCAGAACAAGATCAAGCGTTAACTTCAAACACATATTATGAATCTCATAGAATATTGGTTTTATTAGAAAACATTCATGTTGGATGTTGTATTTGTGACACTAATACACGTTTAGAATTCATGTTGGATGTTGTATTTGTGACACTAATACACGTTTAGCATCACAATTGCCCCTTGTTTACGTGTTCACTAGTCTGTATTGTTGTTTAAATGAAATCACATAGAAAACCCGTATACTACGCGTAATTGCTCTATCGGGCCGCAGTTCACGCAATTCCTATAGTAAAGTCCGAGTCTATAGTATCGCCCGCGTGCATTAGTTCAGCCGCCGTATGCTCGGTGTGGCCAAAACGGTCCAAGATGAGTCGCTAAATGCAAAACACATATTATGAATCTCATAGAATAGTGGTTTTATTAGAAGACATTCATGTTGGATGTTGTATTTGTGACACTAATACACGTTTAGCATCACAATTGCCCCTTGTTT
The DNA here is from genome assembly GCA_013407085.1 of Atriophallophorus winterbourni. Lineage (NCBI taxonomy): Eukaryota > Metazoa > Platyhelminthes > Trematoda > Plagiorchiida > Microphallidae > Atriophallophorus > Atriophallophorus winterbourni. The sequence continues at coordinate 27,384 of JACCGJ010024531.1, forward strand.
ACGTGTTCACTAGTCTGTATTGTTGTTTAAATGAAATCACATAGAAAACCCGTATACTACGCGTAATTGCTCTATCGGGCCGCAGTTCACGCAATTCCTATAGTAAAGTCCGAGTCT
>JACCGJ010024531.1:32500-37500 GCA_013407085.1 Atriophallophorus winterbourni
TTTGCGGAACAACCTGAACACCACATTGCCTAATGACCAAACGATCACAGGCTTCGGTGCTGGGCTTTTCCCTGTTCACTCGCAGTTACTAGGGGAATCCTTGTTAGTTTCTTTTCCTCCGCTTAGTGATATGCTTAAGTTCAGCGGGTATTCACGTCTGATCCGAGGTCAGGAAATTTAGGTGCACATATATTTACTCCACTGATGTAGCACCGCTAAACAAACCACAGACACACTGCGAACAGTAATGGAGCGCGCATCAAATTACTAGGCCACGACTCCATCACCACAATACAGGTGCTCGGGTATATTAGGGAAAAGCCATAGTTCTGACACCTCATCAATGAATGAGAGGAAATCACGTCAGCTGGCAAAACCCAAAACACGACTTTATGGGCGTCGTGATAGTTTAGAAGCCGACCCTCGGACAGGCGTGGCCATAGGTTAACCCATGGCCGCAATATGCGTTCAAGATGTCGATGATCAAAGCAATACAGTTTACATTAATTCACGTAGCTGGCTACGCTCTTCATCGACACACGAGCCGAGTGATCCACCGATCAGAGTTGTACGATAATCGAGTCACCGATAAATCGGCAACACGATGTAGTTTCTCAGTCCAGCTCGGGATAGGGCACCTCCGAGCGACTGCACATGCAGTCCAGTGCAAGACCAGGTGCATGTTGGGGCAATGGAACCGGCCAGCGAACCAACCGGAACCACTTGAACAGTGTAAAATGGATTTGGATAACAACCTCGGGGCGGTGGCTCAGCCTTAGCCGCAAACCACTCTTCAAACCTAGCACCGCCAATAATAGCGGAACACTCCGTCGCCCCATGTTTGAACTAGTGACTTGAAGGCCACGAGCAAACTTAGGGCATCAGACGGCATAGGCACCCCGTACGACCACGACTGCAACCGAACGCGCAAAGCTGCACACTGATTGGACAAAAATTCACAAGATTGCATTCTAGACCGGATAGAACTACACGCTCTATCACAGGCAGATAAACCGCATTGGAGTCCAGGCGATCAGGCGAATATCATCCGAACCAGGTGCTTAGTCGGGTTGGTCAATCCCGTTATAGGAATATCCCGGGTGGCAAGTCCGGGTAAAGTAATATTCGGGGTGGGCGGCCCCGTTAAAGTCACCCCTCCCCCTGTAAAAAAGAGGGGGGTGACGCTTTGACGCGTAAAGGCGCAATCTGATTGGACGAAAGTGCACGCCTTGTCCAAGCGAGCTGACTACAGGGGGACGGATGGAACTAAACGCTCCACCACAGGCAGTGATCACTGCAGTTGATCCAGGCAGAACTACCCGCTCTACCATAGGCAGACAGCCGCTACGTCATTTCAGCACACCTCTGCGCGCAGAGCTGCACACTGATTGGACAAAAATTCACAAGACCGGATAGAACTACACGCTCTATCACAGGCAGATAAACCGCATTGGCAATCAGGCGAATATCATCCGAACCAGGTGCTTAGTCGGGTTGGTCAGTCCCGTTATAGGAATATCCCGGGTGGCTAGTCCGGGTAAAGTAATATTCGGGGTTGGCGGCCCCGTTAAAGTCACCCCTCCCCCTGTAAAATGAGGGGGGGTGACGCTCTGACGCGAAAAGGCGTAATCTGATTGGACGAAAGTGCGCGCTTTGTCCAAGCTATCTGACCACAGGGGGACGGGTGGAACTAAACGCTCCACCACAGGCAGTTTTCACTGCGGTTAATCCAGGCAGAACTACCCGCTCTACCATAGGCGATCAGATAAAATTGGGGAAATGCCGAAGCAAATCCGGGCTGCAGGCGTTCTACCCGCTAGCCAACTGACCACAAGGGGGACGGATGGAACTAAACGCTCCACCACAGGCAGTTTTCACTGCAATTAGTCCAGGCAGAACTACTCGCTCTACCATAGGCGGTCAGCTTTATTATTTGGAAATTGCCGTAGCAAATCCGGGCTGCAGGCGTTCTACCCGCTAGCCAACTGACCACAAGAGGGACGGATGGAACTGAACGCTCCATCACAGGCAGTTTTCACTGCAATTAGTCCAGGCAGAACTACTCGCTCTGCCATAGGCGGTCAGCCATATTTGGAAATTGCCGTAGCAAATCCGATCTGCAGGCGTTTTAGCCGCAAATATTTTGTGTATTGGGAATACTGTAATGATCCTTCCGCAGGTTCACCTACGGAAACCTTGTTACGACTTTTACTTCCTCTAAATGATCAAGTTTGGTCGTCTTCTCAGCGCCGGCCTAGCCGCCGAAGCAGCCGTACGGCACCAATCCGATGACCTTGCTAAACCATTCAATCGGTAGTAGCGACGGGCGGTGTGTACAAAGGGCAGGGACGTAATCAGCGCAAGCTTATGACTTGCACTTACCAGGAATTCCTCGTTCACGGGGAACAATTGCAAGCCCCGATCCCAGTCACGACGGTGATGGCACAGTTTACCCAACCCTCTCGGGCCAGGACGCCATACTCGCTGACACCGTCATTGTAGCGCACGTGCGGCCCCGGACATCTAAGGGCATCACAGACCTGTTATTGCTCATTTTCGCGCGACTGGTACGCCGCTTGTCCCTCTAAGAAGTGAACACCTGCGCAGTACCCGCCGGCAGCTGCATCATCACCCCCGAAGAGGCAACAAACACTGCCACCCGCACGAGCACACAGAACAAGTGCACTAATTAGCAGGTTAAAGTCTCGTTCGTTATCGGAATTAACCAGACAAATCGCTCCACCAACTAAGAACGGCCATGCACCACCAACCACCGAATCAAGAAAGAGCTTTCAATCTGTCAATCCTCACAGTGTCCGGGCCGGGTGAGTTTTCCCGTGTTGAGTCGAATTAAGCCGCAGGCTCCACTCCTGGTGGTGCCCTTCCGTCAATTCCTTTAAGTTTCAGCTTTGCAACCATACTTCCCCCGGAGCCCAAAGACTTAAAGGTTTCCCGGGGACTGCCCGTGGGGTCATTAAAATACGCCCACGGATCGTCAGTTGGCATCGTTTATGGTCAGAACTAGGACGGTATCTGATCGTCTTCGAACCTCTGACTTTCGCTCCAGATCAATGAAAACATCCTTGGCAAATGCTTTCGCTTTAGTTTGTCTGGCGGCGATCCAAGAATTTCACCTCTAACACCGCCATACAAATGCCCCCGTCTGTCCCTCTTAATCATTACTTCGGATCCGAAAACCAACAAAATAGAACCGAAGTCCTATTCCATTATTCCATGCAAGAATTTTCAGGCATAAGCCTGCTTTGAGCACTCAAATTTGTTCAAAGTAAACGTGCCGTCCGCCTCCGACACCCGGTGAAAGGCATCAGGAGGCATGCCGACGGATTACCCATCAGCACCTGTCGAAACAGACACGGCAGAAAGGCTGCACGGTCACGAAACCGACTCGCAAACCCAACCCACCCGTAGGCAGGCCGGGAATGCGAATAACGGCACGTGGCCGTACGACCCAGATCCAACTACGAGCTTTTTAACTGCAACAACTTTAATATACGCTTCTGGAGCTGGAGTTACCGCGGCTGCTGGCACCAGACTTGCCCTCCAGTAGGTCCTCGTTAAAGGATTTAAATTGTACTCATTCGAATTACGGAGCCTCTGTTGAGTCCCGTATCCGTATTTTTCGTCACTACCTCCCCGTGCCGGGATTGGGTAATTTGCGCGCCTGCTGCCTTCCTTGGAAGTGGTAGCCGTTTCTCAGGCTCCCTCTCCGGAATCGAACCCTGATTCCCCGTTACCCGTTATCACCATGGTAGGCAGGTCACCTACCATCGTAAATTGATAGGGCAGACATTTGAAAGATCCGTCGCCGACACAAAGCCGACTGCGATCAGTAAAGTTATCCAGAGTCATCACAGAATATAACGGAAGCGGCCGAGACCACAACCGGTTGGTTCTGTTCTAATAAATCCACCCATCCCCTTGCGGGTCAGGGCATAGTGGCATGTATTAGCTCTAGAATTACTACAGTTATCCATGTAGTGTGTACGATCTAAGGAACAATAGCTGATTTAATGAGCCATTCGCGGTTTCACCGTTTTAAGGTTTGTACTTAGACATGCATGGCTTAATCTCTGAGACAAGCATATGACTACTGGCAGGATCAACCAGATTATTCACACGACTCACACAAAGGAGTGTATGATTCAATTGCTGTCACGACACGTCCAACCGTATGCACCGGGCGCTTATCCCATACGACGCCCGATAGCACCGATAAAAAGAACGAGCCGAACAAACAACGTTTTATATGACCGCACGACCCCACAGTCGCACGGGTTAATATCACCATTTGACTGGAACGAGCCCCGCTCCAGCACAGGCAGCCCACACTGCAATAAAATAATCGTGTATACACAGCCAGAACAACACCTCCACGGTTGTTGCCCAGCGTACAGGACAAGCCGATCGGCATAACCATTTTTAAGGCATCACACCGTCTCAAGGACCGATGACCGAGTGAACAGCCCTCGGCCGCATGATAGGAGGAAGCCCGCGACAGCTTGACACATATAACCCGTAAACCCGTGTAAAAAATGCACCCGCCCAAGCCAAGCCACAATAGGCCAAATATATACCACAATACGGCAAGAGAACGGGCAACATTATCATAAGCCAGCACGCCATTCACCGTCAATAGGCTACAAGGCATTTTATACTGGCAGGCTGAAGCCAGCAAAGCAACAGGCAATTATGCGGTCAAAAAGCTGCCCAGCAATGCGCTATCGGGCAAGAAAGACCGTGTGAGCAGTGCCGATGATCGGGCCAATCAATAGCAATTTCAATTTAAACCCGCCTCGGACGCTCAATTTCGGAGCATATATAGCCCCTATATAACATGAAAAACAAGATAAGTCGCTAATGACAAAATTTAATTATATTTTGCCAGATAAATCAAAAACTATTGGACGTAGGACAAAAATAACAGCACAGCTGAATTCGCCGTCCCCGAATTGACCAAAATCATATAGAACCGCCCCAGT
>JACCGJ010024531.1:42500-50000 GCA_013407085.1 Atriophallophorus winterbourni
GATTAGTCTTTCGCCCCTATACTCACGTCTGGCGATCGATTTGCACGTCAGAACCGCTACGGTCTTCCACCAGAGTTTCCTCTGGCTTCAACCTGCGCAAGCATAGTTCACCATCTTTCGGGTCTCAACATGTACGCTCATGCTCCGCCCCGACTGGGTAATGTCTAATGACAAGTGTCATGGGACGGGCCGGTGATGCGCCTACCGCTCGATGCTTGGTAGTACCGCGCATGAGAAACGGCAGGATCTCACCTCAGTCTGGACAAGCCAAACCTTTACTTTCACTTCGCCTTTGGGTTTCGTAACGCCCAATGACTCGCGCACATGTTACTCTCCTTGGTCCGTGTTTCAAGACGGGTCAGGTGGATAGTCTACCACTACACCACAGACTATCGGCCCAGAAATCGTGCCACACACGCAACCGTCAACCGAACAAACCCGGGGCATCATTAGGCCTGCATTCACAGGCTACAAAATAACCAGATCCCAGGCAAGCCGGCCAACTTAGCACGCGTACACGCACTAAAGCCGCAGTCCCCGACACACTGCACAGAACTGTCAAGGTCAGCTGATTACACTCGAAGACCAGCGAAAGCTGACCAACGAGCTACCTGCCATCCCGATCAAGCAGAGCCACAAGGACAATGCGAAACCGGTTTAACCAAAACAGAACGACAGCAGTGCCGGTCGTGGTGACCACTCTGCAAAAATGCACTGGCGAGCCGGACCGACGAACACTGCAGCGCGCATCACATGATGAGTGCATCGCGCACCTCAACCCCAAAGGGGAAAAGGCCTGCTGCTACACAGACTACAGTGTACGACCGATTTGACCAAGCTCAACCAAACTCGCCAGCTGAATTCACAGAGCTCGCAGTTCAACTCCACCCGTTTACCTCTGATCGGCTTCACGCACTGTTTACTCTCTCTTCAAAGTACTTTTCAACTTTCCCTCACGGTACTTGTTTGCTATCGGACTCGTGTAGGTATTTAGCCTTAGATGGAGTTTACCACCCACTTTGGGCTGCATTCACAAACAACCCGACTCCAAGGTCTATCCATAAAGGCACTGGCCTACCTGATCTCCACCCCCACGGGCCTATCACCCTCTGTGGGCCGGGTCCAAACAACCGATCTCATTGATGGACTTAGGGTGGAGCAGCACCTTTGCGGAACAACCTGAACACCACATTGCCTAATGACCAAACGATCACAGGCTTCGGTGCTGGGCTTTTCCCTGTTCACTCGCAGTTACTAGGGGAATCCTTGTTAGTTTCTTTTCCTCCGCTTAGTGATATGCTTAAGTTCAGCGGGTATTCACGTCTGATCCGAGGTCAGGAAATTTAGGTGCACATATATTTACTCCACTGATGTAGCACCGCTAAACAAACCACAGACACACTGCGAACAGTAATGGAGCGCGCATCAAATTACTAGGCCACGACTCCATCACCACAATACAGGTGCTCGGGTATATTAGGGAAAAGCCATAGTTCTGACACCTCATCAATGAATGAGAGGAAATCACGTCAGCTGGCAAAACCCAAAACACGACTTTATGGGCGTCGTGATAGTTTAGAAGCCGACCCTCGGACAGGCGTGGCCATAGGTTAACCCATGGCCGCAATATGCGTTCAAGATGTCGATGATCAAAGCAATACAGTTTACATTAATTCACGTAGCTGGCTACGCTCTTCATCGACACACGAGCCGAGTGATCCACCGATCAGAGTTGTACGATAATCGAGTCACCGATAAATCGGCAACACGATGTAGTTTCTCAGTCCAGCTCGGGATAGGGCACCTCCGAGCGACTGCACATGCAGTCCAGTGCAAGACCAGGTGCATGTTGGGGCAATGGAACCGGCCAGCGAACCAACCGGAACCACTTGAACAGTGTAAAATGGATTTGGATAACAACCTCGGGGCGGTGGCTCAGCCTTAGCCGCAAACCACTCTTCAAACCTAGCACCGCCAATAATAGCGGAACACTCCGTCGCCCCATGTTTGAACTAGTGACTTGAAGGCCACGAGCAAACTTAGGGCATCAGACGGCATAGGCACCCCGTACGACCACGACTGCAACCGAACGCGCAAAGCTGCACACTGATTGGACAAAAATTCACAAGATTGCATTCTAGACCGGATAGAACTACACGCTCTATCACAGGCAGATAAACCGCATTGGAGTCCAGGCGATCAGGCGAATATCATCCGAACCAGGTGCTTAGTCGGGTTGGTCAATCCCGTTATAGGAATATCCCGGGTGGCAAGTCCGGGTAAAGTAATATTCGGGGTGGGCGGCCCCGTTAAAGTCACCCCTCCCCCTGTAAAAAAGAGGGGGGTGACGCTTTGACGCGTAAAGGCGCAATCTGATTGGACGAAAGTGCACGCCTTGTCCAAGCGAGCTGACTACAGGGGGACGGATGGAACTAAACGCTCCACCACAGGCAGTGATCACTGCAGTTGATCCAGGCAGAACTACCCGCTCTACCATAGGCAGACAGCCGCTACGTCATTTCAGCACACCTCTGCGCGCAGAGCTGCACACTGATTGGACAAAAATTCACAAGACCGGATAGAACTACACGCTCTATCACAGGCAGATAAACCGCATTGGCAATCAGGCGAATATCATCCGAACCAGGTGCTTAGTCGGGTTGGTCAGTCCCGTTATAGGAATATCCCGGGTGGCTAGTCCGGGTAAAGTAATATTCGGGGTTGGCGGCCCCGTTAAAGTCACCCCTCCCCCTGTAAAATGAGGGGGGGTGACGCTCTGACGCGAAAAGGCGTAATCTGATTGGACGAAAGTGCGCGCTTTGTCCAAGCTATCTGACCACAGGGGGACGGGTGGAACTAAACGCTCCACCACAGGCAGTTTTCACTGCGGTTAATCCAGGCAGAACTACCCGCTCTACCATAGGCGATCAGATAAAATTGGGGAAATGCCGAAGCAAATCCGGGCTGCAGGCGTTCTACCCGCTAGCCAACTGACCACAAGGGGGACGGATGGAACTAAACGCTCCACCACAGGCAGTTTTCACTGCAATTAGTCCAGGCAGAACTACTCGCTCTACCATAGGCGGTCAGCTTTATTATTTGGAAATTGCCGTAGCAAATCCGGGCTGCAGGCGTTCTACCCGCTAGCCAACTGACCACAAGAGGGACGGATGGAACTGAACGCTCCATCACAGGCAGTTTTCACTGCAATTAGTCCAGGCAGAACTACTCGCTCTGCCATAGGCGGTCAGCCATATTTGGAAATTGCCGTAGCAAATCCGATCTGCAGGCGTTTTAGCCGCAAATATTTTGTGTATTGGGAATACTGTAATGATCCTTCCGCAGGTTCACCTACGGAAACCTTGTTACGACTTTTACTTCCTCTAAATGATCAAGTTTGGTCGTCTTCTCAGCGCCGGCCTAGCCGCCGAAGCAGCCGTACGGCACCAATCCGATGACCTTGCTAAACCATTCAATCGGTAGTAGCGACGGGCGGTGTGTACAAAGGGCAGGGACGTAATCAGCGCAAGCTTATGACTTGCACTTACCAGGAATTCCTCGTTCACGGGGAACAATTGCAAGCCCCGATCCCAGTCACGACGGTGATGGCACAGTTTACCCAACCCTCTCGGGCCAGGACGCCATACTCGCTGACACCGTCATTGTAGCGCACGTGCGGCCCCGGACATCTAAGGGCATCACAGACCTGTTATTGCTCATTTTCGCGCGACTGGTACGCCGCTTGTCCCTCTAAGAAGTGAACACCTGCGCAGTACCCGCCGGCAGCTGCATCATCACCCCCGAAGAGGCAACAAACACTGCCACCCGCACGAGCACACAGAACAAGTGCACTAATTAGCAGGTTAAAGTCTCGTTCGTTATCGGAATTAACCAGACAAATCGCTCCACCAACTAAGAACGGCCATGCACCACCAACCACCGAATCAAGAAAGAGCTTTCAATCTGTCAATCCTCACAGTGTCCGGGCCGGGTGAGTTTTCCCGTGTTGAGTCGAATTAAGCCGCAGGCTCCACTCCTGGTGGTGCCCTTCCGTCAATTCCTTTAAGTTTCAGCTTTGCAACCATACTTCCCCCGGAGCCCAAAGACTTAAAGGTTTCCCGGGGACTGCCCGTGGGGTCATTAAAATACGCCCACGGATCGTCAGTTGGCATCGTTTATGGTCAGAACTAGGACGGTATCTGATCGTCTTCGAACCTCTGACTTTCGCTCCAGATCAATGAAAACATCCTTGGCAAATGCTTTCGCTTTAGTTTGTCTGGCGGCGATCCAAGAATTTCACCTCTAACACCGCCATACAAATGCCCCCGTCTGTCCCTCTTAATCATTACTTCGGATCCGAAAACCAACAAAATAGAACCGAAGTCCTATTCCATTATTCCATGCAAGAATTTTCAGGCATAAGCCTGCTTTGAGCACTCAAATTTGTTCAAAGTAAACGTGCCGTCCGCCTCCGACACCCGGTGAAAGGCATCAGGAGGCATGCCGACGGATTACCCATCAGCACCTGTCGAAACAGACACGGCAGAAAGGCTGCACGGTCACGAAACCGACTCGCAAACCCAACCCACCCGTAGGCAGGCCGGGAATGCGAATAACGGCACGTGGCCGTACGACCCAGATCCAACTACGAGCTTTTTAACTGCAACAACTTTAATATACGCTTCTGGAGCTGGAGTTACCGCGGCTGCTGGCACCAGACTTGCCCTCCAGTAGGTCCTCGTTAAAGGATTTAAATTGTACTCATTCGAATTACGGAGCCTCTGTTGAGTCCCGTATCCGTATTTTTCGTCACTACCTCCCCGTGCCGGGATTGGGTAATTTGCGCGCCTGCTGCCTTCCTTGGAAGTGGTAGCCGTTTCTCAGGCTCCCTCTCCGGAATCGAACCCTGATTCCCCGTTACCCGTTATCACCATGGTAGGCAGGTCACCTACCATCGTAAATTGATAGGGCAGACATTTGAAAGATCCGTCGCCGACACAAAGCCGACTGCGATCAGTAAAGTTATCCAGAGTCATCACAGAATATAACGGAAGCGGCCGAGACCACAACCGGTTGGTTCTGTTCTAATAAATCCACCCATCCCCTTGCGGGTCAGGGCATAGTGGCATGTATTAGCTCTAGAATTACTACAGTTATCCATGTAGTGTGTACGATCTAAGGAACAATAGCTGATTTAATGAGCCATTCGCGGTTTCACCGTTTTAAGGTTTGTACTTAGACATGCATGGCTTAATCTCTGAGACAAGCATATGACTACTGGCAGGATCAACCAGATTATTCACACGACTCACACAAAGGAGTGTATGATTCAATTGCTGTCACGACACGTCCAACCGTATGCACCGGGCGCTTATCCCATACGACGCCCGATAGCACCGATAAAAAGAACGAGCCGAACAAACAACGTTTTATATGACCGCACGACCCCACAGTCGCACGGGTTAATATCACCATTTGACTGGAACGAGCCCCGCTCCAGCACAGGCAGCCCACACTGCAATAAAATAATCGTGTATACACAGCCAGAACAACACCTCCACGGTTGTTGCCCAGCGTACAGGACAAGCCGATCGGCATAACCATTTTTAAGGCATCACACCGTCTCAAGGACCGATGACCGAGTGAACAGCCCTCGGCCGCATGATAGGAGGAAGCCCGCGACAGCTTGACACATATAACCCGTAAACCCGTGTAAAAAATGCACCCGCCCAAGCCAAGCCACAATAGGCCAAATATATACCACAATACGGCAAGAGAACGGGCAACATTATCATAAGCCAGCACGCCATTCACCGTCAATAGGCTACAAGGCATTTTATACTGGCAGGCTGAAGCCAGCAAAGCAACAGGCAATTATGCGGTCAAAAAGCTGCCCAGCAATGCGCTATCGGGCAAGAAAGACCGTGTGAGCAGTGCCGATGATCGGGCCAATCAATAGCAATTTCAATTTAAACCCGCCTCGGACGCTCAATTTCGGAGCATATATAGCCCCTATATAACATGAAAAACAAGATAAGTCGCTAATGACAAAATTTAATTATATTTTGCCAGATAAATCAAAAACTATTGGACGTAGGACAAAAATAACAGCACAGCTGAATTCGCCGTCCCCGAATTGACCAAAATCATATAGAACCGCCCCAGTGTGAGGGACTACCACGGCGCTGCTATATAGAGCGGCGCCTCGGACTTAGAGATTTTCGCCCGATTGAGGACAGGTAGTAGTCCCTATAATACATGCAGAACAAGATCAAGCGTTAACTTCAAACACATATTATGAATCTCATAGAATATTGGTTTTATTAGAAAACATTCATGTTGGATGTTGTATTTGTGACACTAATACACGTTTAGAATCACAATTGCCCCTTGTTTACGTGTTCACTAGTCTATATTGTTGTTTAAATGAAATCACATAGAAAACCCGCAGTTCACGCAATTCCTATAGTAAAGTCCGAGTCTATAGTATCGCCCGCGTGCGGCCGCCGTATGCTCGGTGTGGCCAAAACGGTCCAAGATTAGTTGCTAATTGTAAAACACATATTATGAATCTCATAGAATAGTGGTTTTATTAGAAGACATTCATGTTGGATGTTGTATTTGTGACACTAATACACGTTTAGCATCACAATTGCCCCTTGTTTACGTGTTCACTAGTCTGTATTGTTGTTTAAATGAAATCACATAGAAAACCCGTATACTACGCGTAATTGCTCTATCGGGCCGCAGTTCACGCAATTCCTATAGTAAAGTCCGAGTCTATAGTATCGCCCGCGTGCATTAGTTCAGCCGCCGTATGCTCGGTGTGGCCAAAACGGTCCAAGATGAGTCGCTAAATGCAAAACACATATTATGATCAATATATAGGCACACCGAGTAGTTCGCACAGACTGCTTGGTGCATATCACAGTATTGCGCGTTGTACGAGTTATATATAGCGTATACACGCATTTGGTGTTTTGTCTTTAGCGCTTCATCTTGTTCTGCATGTATTATAGGGACTACTACCTCTCCTCAATGGCGAAAAAATTACAAGTCCAAAACCTCTTGTAGTCCCAGAAAATGGTATGGTCACATGTGAATATATAGCTGCAGCATAATGTCTCGGGCCGTGCTCTATACTGGAAAATCCTGCTATAGGCACGAAACGCTCTCGTCTTCTTCTGTCTACGGCCTATGTTATCATATATAAACTCTCACATTGGCAAGTCGGGGTCAGAGCTGGCGACTCTGCTTCTGGCAGGTTGCTGCAGAATAATGTCTCGGGCCGTGCTCTATACTGGAAAATCCTGCTATAGGCACGAAACGCCCGCGCCTTCTTCTGTCTTGCGTATACGCAAGCAGAGGAAGGCGGAAAAAAAAAGGAAAAAATAAAGAAAGAGGGGGTGATAGAATACTTTTTAGCGCCCAGCCGGCCGCGAAACCGAGCAGATTTTAAAGATGAGATACTATGTTCAAACGCAAAAACGTTGTTCCAAT
>JACCGJ010024531.1:52500-60000 GCA_013407085.1 Atriophallophorus winterbourni
AAGGTTCTCACTTGAATACTTGCTACTACCACCAAGATCTGCGCCCGTGGCGGCTCCACTCGGACTCACGCCCGGAGCTTCCCGCTCACCACGGCGACCCTCCTACTCGTCACCGCAATTCCGTGCCTGAGTCATGTGACTTGCCCTCACACCACATTTTACTGACCCAGCTTGCGGTGACGGTTCAGTGTAGGTCCGACGCTCCAGCGCCATCCATTTTCAGGGCTGGTTGATTCGGCAGGTGAGTTGTTACACACTCCTTAGCGGATTCCAACTTCCATGGCCACCGTCCTGCTGTCTAGACCAACCAACACCTTTTGTGGTGTCTCATGAGCGTCGAGTTAGGCACCTTAACTGAACGTTTGGTTCATCCCACAGCGCCAGTTCTGCTTACCAAAAATGGCCCACTTGGCACTCACATTCAACGCCCAACTCCGTTTAGGAGAGCAGGGCTTCTCACCCATTTAAAGTTTGAGAATAGGTTGAGGGCGTTTCGCCCCCAAGGCCTCTAGTCATTCGCTTTACCGGATAAAACTGTTTATTTCTTTGAACACCAGCTATCCTGAGGGAAACTTCGGAGGGAACCAGCTACTAGATGGTTCGATTAGTCTTTCGCCCCTATACTCACGTCTGGCGATCGATTTGCACGTCAGAACCGCTACGGTCTTCCACCAGAGTTTCCTCTGGCTTCAACCTGCGCAAGCATAGTTCACCATCTTTCGGGTCTCAACATGTACGCTCATGCTCCGCCCCGACTGGGTAATGTCTAATGACAAGTGTCATGGGACGGGCCGGTGATGCGCCTACCGCTCGATGCTTGGTAGTACCGCGCATGAGAAACGGCAGGATCTCACCTCAGTCTGGACAAGCCAAACCTTTACTTTCACTTCGCCTTTGGGTTTCGTAACGCCCAATGACTCGCGCACATGTTACTCTCCTTGGTCCGTGTTTCAAGACGGGTCAGGTGGATAGTCTACCACTACACCACAGACTATCGGCCCAGAAATCGTGCCACACACGCAACCGTCAACCGAACAAACCCGGGGCATCATTAGGCCTGCATTCACAGGCTACAAAATAACCAGATCCCAGGCAAGCCGGCCAACTTAGCACGCGTACACGCACTAAAGCCGCAGTCCCCGACACACTGCACAGAACTGTCAAGGTCAGCTGATTACACTCGAAGACCAGCGAAAGCTGACCAACGAGCTACCTGCCATCCCGATCAAGCAGAGCCACAAGGACAATGCGAAACCGGTTTAACCAAAACAGAACGACAGCAGTGCCGGTCGTGGTGACCACTCTGCAAAAATGCACTGGCGAGCCGGACCGACGAACACTGCAGCGCGCATCACATGATGAGTGCATCGCGCACCTCAACCCCAAAGGGGAAAAGGCCTGCTGCTACACAGACTACAGTGTACGACCGATTTGACCAAGCTCAACCAAACTCGCCAGCTGAATTCACAGAGCTCGCAGTTCAACTCCACCCGTTTACCTCTGATCGGCTTCACGCACTGTTTACTCTCTCTTCAAAGTACTTTTCAACTTTCCCTCACGGTACTTGTTTGCTATCGGACTCGTGTAGGTATTTAGCCTTAGATGGAGTTTACCACCCACTTTGGGCTGCATTCACAAACAACCCGACTCCAAGGTCTATCCATAAAGGCACTGGCCTACCTGATCTCCACCCCCACGGGCCTATCACCCTCTGTGGGCCGGGTCCAAACAACCGATCTCATTGATGGACTTAGGGTGGAGCAGCACCTTTGCGGAACAACCTGAACACCACATTGCCTAATGACCAAACGATCACAGGCTTCGGTGCTGGGCTTTTCCCTGTTCACTCGCAGTTACTAGGGGAATCCTTGTTAGTTTCTTTTCCTCCGCTTAGTGATATGCTTAAGTTCAGCGGGTATTCACGTCTGATCCGAGGTCAGGAAATTTAGGTGCACATATATTTACTCCACTGATGTAGCACCGCTAAACAAACCACAGACACACTGCGAACAGTAATGGAGCGCGCATCAAATTACTAGGCCACGACTCCATCACCACAATACAGGTGCTCGGGTATATTAGGGAAAAGCCATAGTTCTGACACCTCATCAATGAATGAGAGGAAATCACGTCAGCTGGCAAAACCCAAAACACGACTTTATGGGCGTCGTGATAGTTTAGAAGCCGACCCTCGGACAGGCGTGGCCATAGGTTAACCCATGGCCGCAATATGCGTTCAAGATGTCGATGATCAAAGCAATACAGTTTACATTAATTCACGTAGCTGGCTACGCTCTTCATCGACACACGAGCCGAGTGATCCACCGATCAGAGTTGTACGATAATCGAGTCACCGATAAATCGGCAACACGATGTAGTTTCTCAGTCCAGCTCGGGATAGGGCACCTCCGAGCGACTGCACATGCAGTCCAGTGCAAGACCAGGTGCATGTTGGGGCAATGGAACCGGCCAGCGAACCAACCGGAACCACTTGAACAGTGTAAAATGGATTTGGATAACAACCTCGGGGCGGTGGCTCAGCCTTAGCCGCAAACCACTCTTCAAACCTAGCACCGCCAATAATAGCGGAACACTCCGTCGCCCCATGTTTGAACTAGTGACTTGAAGGCCACGAGCAAACTTAGGGCATCAGACGGCATAGGCACCCCGTACGACCACGACTGCAACCGAACGCGCAAAGCTGCACACTGATTGGACAAAAATTCACAAGATTGCATTCTAGACCGGATAGAACTACACGCTCTATCACAGGCAGATAAACCGCATTGGAGTCCAGGCGATCAGGCGAATATCATCCGAACCAGGTGCTTAGTCGGGTTGGTCAATCCCGTTATAGGAATATCCCGGGTGGCAAGTCCGGGTAAAGTAATATTCGGGGTGGGCGGCCCCGTTAAAGTCACCCCTCCCCCTGTAAAAAAGAGGGGGGTGACGCTTTGACGCGTAAAGGCGCAATCTGATTGGACGAAAGTGCACGCCTTGTCCAAGCGAGCTGACTACAGGGGGACGGATGGAACTAAACGCTCCACCACAGGCAGTGATCACTGCAGTTGATCCAGGCAGAACTACCCGCTCTACCATAGGCAGACAGCCGCTACGTCATTTCAGCACACCTCTGCGCGCAGAGCTGCACACTGATTGGACAAAAATTCACAAGACCGGATAGAACTACACGCTCTATCACAGGCAGATAAACCGCATTGGCAATCAGGCGAATATCATCCGAACCAGGTGCTTAGTCGGGTTGGTCAGTCCCGTTATAGGAATATCCCGGGTGGCTAGTCCGGGTAAAGTAATATTCGGGGTTGGCGGCCCCGTTAAAGTCACCCCTCCCCCTGTAAAATGAGGGGGGGTGACGCTCTGACGCGAAAAGGCGTAATCTGATTGGACGAAAGTGCGCGCTTTGTCCAAGCTATCTGACCACAGGGGGACGGGTGGAACTAAACGCTCCACCACAGGCAGTTTTCACTGCGGTTAATCCAGGCAGAACTACCCGCTCTACCATAGGCGATCAGATAAAATTGGGGAAATGCCGAAGCAAATCCGGGCTGCAGGCGTTCTACCCGCTAGCCAACTGACCACAAGGGGGACGGATGGAACTAAACGCTCCACCACAGGCAGTTTTCACTGCAATTAGTCCAGGCAGAACTACTCGCTCTACCATAGGCGGTCAGCTTTATTATTTGGAAATTGCCGTAGCAAATCCGGGCTGCAGGCGTTCTACCCGCTAGCCAACTGACCACAAGAGGGACGGATGGAACTGAACGCTCCATCACAGGCAGTTTTCACTGCAATTAGTCCAGGCAGAACTACTCGCTCTGCCATAGGCGGTCAGCCATATTTGGAAATTGCCGTAGCAAATCCGATCTGCAGGCGTTTTAGCCGCAAATATTTTGTGTATTGGGAATACTGTAATGATCCTTCCGCAGGTTCACCTACGGAAACCTTGTTACGACTTTTACTTCCTCTAAATGATCAAGTTTGGTCGTCTTCTCAGCGCCGGCCTAGCCGCCGAAGCAGCCGTACGGCACCAATCCGATGACCTTGCTAAACCATTCAATCGGTAGTAGCGACGGGCGGTGTGTACAAAGGGCAGGGACGTAATCAGCGCAAGCTTATGACTTGCACTTACCAGGAATTCCTCGTTCACGGGGAACAATTGCAAGCCCCGATCCCAGTCACGACGGTGATGGCACAGTTTACCCAACCCTCTCGGGCCAGGACGCCATACTCGCTGACACCGTCATTGTAGCGCACGTGCGGCCCCGGACATCTAAGGGCATCACAGACCTGTTATTGCTCATTTTCGCGCGACTGGTACGCCGCTTGTCCCTCTAAGAAGTGAACACCTGCGCAGTACCCGCCGGCAGCTGCATCATCACCCCCGAAGAGGCAACAAACACTGCCACCCGCACGAGCACACAGAACAAGTGCACTAATTAGCAGGTTAAAGTCTCGTTCGTTATCGGAATTAACCAGACAAATCGCTCCACCAACTAAGAACGGCCATGCACCACCAACCACCGAATCAAGAAAGAGCTTTCAATCTGTCAATCCTCACAGTGTCCGGGCCGGGTGAGTTTTCCCGTGTTGAGTCGAATTAAGCCGCAGGCTCCACTCCTGGTGGTGCCCTTCCGTCAATTCCTTTAAGTTTCAGCTTTGCAACCATACTTCCCCCGGAGCCCAAAGACTTAAAGGTTTCCCGGGGACTGCCCGTGGGGTCATTAAAATACGCCCACGGATCGTCAGTTGGCATCGTTTATGGTCAGAACTAGGACGGTATCTGATCGTCTTCGAACCTCTGACTTTCGCTCCAGATCAATGAAAACATCCTTGGCAAATGCTTTCGCTTTAGTTTGTCTGGCGGCGATCCAAGAATTTCACCTCTAACACCGCCATACAAATGCCCCCGTCTGTCCCTCTTAATCATTACTTCGGATCCGAAAACCAACAAAATAGAACCGAAGTCCTATTCCATTATTCCATGCAAGAATTTTCAGGCATAAGCCTGCTTTGAGCACTCAAATTTGTTCAAAGTAAACGTGCCGTCCGCCTCCGACACCCGGTGAAAGGCATCAGGAGGCATGCCGACGGATTACCCATCAGCACCTGTCGAAACAGACACGGCAGAAAGGCTGCACGGTCACGAAACCGACTCGCAAACCCAACCCACCCGTAGGCAGGCCGGGAATGCGAATAACGGCACGTGGCCGTACGACCCAGATCCAACTACGAGCTTTTTAACTGCAACAACTTTAATATACGCTTCTGGAGCTGGAGTTACCGCGGCTGCTGGCACCAGACTTGCCCTCCAGTAGGTCCTCGTTAAAGGATTTAAATTGTACTCATTCGAATTACGGAGCCTCTGTTGAGTCCCGTATCCGTATTTTTCGTCACTACCTCCCCGTGCCGGGATTGGGTAATTTGCGCGCCTGCTGCCTTCCTTGGAAGTGGTAGCCGTTTCTCAGGCTCCCTCTCCGGAATCGAACCCTGATTCCCCGTTACCCGTTATCACCATGGTAGGCAGGTCACCTACCATCGTAAATTGATAGGGCAGACATTTGAAAGATCCGTCGCCGACACAAAGCCGACTGCGATCAGTAAAGTTATCCAGAGTCATCACAGAATATAACGGAAGCGGCCGAGACCACAACCGGTTGGTTCTGTTCTAATAAATCCACCCATCCCCTTGCGGGTCAGGGCATAGTGGCATGTATTAGCTCTAGAATTACTACAGTTATCCATGTAGTGTGTACGATCTAAGGAACAATAGCTGATTTAATGAGCCATTCGCGGTTTCACCGTTTTAAGGTTTGTACTTAGACATGCATGGCTTAATCTCTGAGACAAGCATATGACTACTGGCAGGATCAACCAGATTATTCACACGACTCACACAAAGGAGTGTATGATTCAATTGCTGTCACGACACGTCCAACCGTATGCACCGGGCGCTTATCCCATACGACGCCCGATAGCACCGATAAAAAGAACGAGCCGAACAAACAACGTTTTATATGACCGCACGACCCCACAGTCGCACGGGTTAATATCACCATTTGACTGGAACGAGCCCCGCTCCAGCACAGGCAGCCCACACTGCAATAAAATAATCGTGTATACACAGCCAGAACAACACCTCCACGGTTGTTGCCCAGCGTACAGGACAAGCCGATCGGCATAACCATTTTTAAGGCATCACACCGTCTCAAGGACCGATGACCGAGTGAACAGCCCTCGGCCGCATGATAGGAGGAAGCCCGCGACAGCTTGACACATATAACCCGTAAACCCGTGTAAAAAATGCACCCGCCCAAGCCAAGCCACAATAGGCCAAATATATACCACAATACGGCAAGAGAACGGGCAACATTATCATAAGCCAGCACGCCATTCACCGTCAATAGGCTACAAGGCATTTTATACTGGCAGGCTGAAGCCAGCAAAGCAACAGGCAATTATGCGGTCAAAAAGCTGCCCAGCAATGCGCTATCGGGCAAGAAAGACCGTGTGAGCAGTGCCGATGATCGGGCCAATCAATAGCAATTTCAATTTAAACCCGCCTCGGACGCTCAATTTCGGAGCATATATAGCCCCTATATAACATGAAAAACAAGATAAGTCGCTAATGACAAAATTTAATTATATTTTGCCAGATAAATCAAAAACTATTGGACGTAGGACAAAAATAACAGCACAGCTGAATTCGCCGTCCCCGAATTGACCAAAATCATATAGAACCGCCCCAGTGTGAGGGACTACCACGGCGCTGCTATATAGAGCGGCGCCTCGGACTTAGAGATTTTCGCCCGATTGAGGACAGGTAGTAGTCCCTATAATACATGCAGAACAAGATCAAGCGTTAACTTCAAACACATATTATGAATCTCATAGAATATTGGTTTTATTAGAAAACATTCATGTTGGATGTTGTATTTGTGACACTAATACACGTTTAGAATCACAATTGCCCCTTGTTTACGTGTTCACTAGTCTATATTGTTGTTTAAATGAAATCACATAGAAAACCCGCAGTTCACGCAATTCCTATAGTAAAGTCCGAGTCTATAGTATCGCCCGCGTGCGGCCGCCGTATGCTCGGTGTGGCCAAAACGGTCCAAGATTAGTTGCTAATTGTAAAACACATATTATGAATCTCATAGAATAGTGGTTTTATTAGAAGACATTCATGTTGGATGTTGTATTTGTGACACTAATACACGTTTAGCATCACAATTGCCCCTTGTTTACGTGTTCACTAGTCTGTATTGTTGTTTAAATGAAATCACATAGAAAACCCGTATACTACGCGTAATTGCTCTATCGGGCCGCAGTTAACGCAATTCCTATAGTAAAGTCCGAGTCTATAGTATCGCCCGCGTGCATTAGTTCAGCCGCCGTATGCTCGGTGTGGCCAAAACGGTCCAAGATGAGTCGCTAAATGCAAAACACATATTATGAATCTCATAGAATAGTGGTTTT
>JACCGJ010024531.1:67500-75000 GCA_013407085.1 Atriophallophorus winterbourni
CCCATTTAAAGTTTGAGAATAGGTTGAGGGCGTTTCGCCCCCAAGGCCTCTAGTCATTCGCTTTACCGGATAAAACTGTTTATTTCTTTGAACACCAGCTATCCTGAGGGAAACTTCGGAGGGAACCAGCTACTAGATGGTTCGATTAGTCTTTCGCCCCTATACTCACGTCTGGCGATCGATTTGCACGTCAGAACCGCTACGGTCTTCCACCAGAGTTTCCTCTGGCTTCAACCTGCGCAAGCATAGTTCACCATCTTTCGGGTCTCAACATGTACGCTCATGCTCCGCCCCGACTGGGTAATGTCTAATGACAAGTGTCATGGGACGGGCCGGTGATGCGCCTACCGCTCGATGCTTGGTAGTACCGCGCATGAGAAACGGCAGGATCTCACCTCAGTCTGGACAAGCCAAACCTTTACTTTCACTTCGCCTTTGGGTTTCGTAACGCCCAATGACTCGCGCACATGTTACTCTCCTTGGTCCGTGTTTCAAGACGGGTCAGGTGGATAGTCTACCACTACACCACAGACTATCGGCCCAGAAATCGTGCCACACACGCAACCGTCAACCGAACAAACCCGGGGCATCATTAGGCCTGCATTCACAGGCTACAAAATAACCAGATCCCAGGCAAGCCGGCCAACTTAGCACGCGTACACGCACTAAAGCCGCAGTCCCCGACACACTGCACAGAACTGTCAAGGTCAGCTGATTACACTCGAAGACCAGCGAAAGCTGACCAACGAGCTACCTGCCATCCCGATCAAGCAGAGCCACAAGGACAATGCGAAACCGGTTTAACCAAAACAGAACGACAGCAGTGCCGGTCGTGGTGACCACTCTGCAAAAATGCACTGGCGAGCCGGACCGACGAACACTGCAGCGCGCATCACATGATGAGTGCATCGCGCACCTCAACCCCAAAGGGGAAAAGGCCTGCTGCTACACAGACTACAGTGTACGACCGATTTGACCAAGCTCAACCAAACTCGCCAGCTGAATTCACAGAGCTCGCAGTTCAACTCCACCCGTTTACCTCTGATCGGCTTCACGCACTGTTTACTCTCTCTTCAAAGTACTTTTCAACTTTCCCTCACGGTACTTGTTTGCTATCGGACTCGTGTAGGTATTTAGCCTTAGATGGAGTTTACCACCCACTTTGGGCTGCATTCACAAACAACCCGACTCCAAGGTCTATCCATAAAGGCACTGGCCTACCTGATCTCCACCCCCACGGGCCTATCACCCTCTGTGGGCCGGGTCCAAACAACCGATCTCATTGATGGACTTAGGGTGGAGCAGCACCTTTGCGGAACAACCTGAACACCACATTGCCTAATGACCAAACGATCACAGGCTTCGGTGCTGGGCTTTTCCCTGTTCACTCGCAGTTACTAGGGGAATCCTTGTTAGTTTCTTTTCCTCCGCTTAGTGATATGCTTAAGTTCAGCGGGTATTCACGTCTGATCCGAGGTCAGGAAATTTAGGTGCACATATATTTACTCCACTGATGTAGCACCGCTAAACAAACCACAGACACACTGCGAACAGTAATGGAGCGCGCATCAAATTACTAGGCCACGACTCCATCACCACAATACAGGTGCTCGGGTATATTAGGGAAAAGCCATAGTTCTGACACCTCATCAATGAATGAGAGGAAATCACGTCAGCTGGCAAAACCCAAAACACGACTTTATGGGCGTCGTGATAGTTTAGAAGCCGACCCTCGGACAGGCGTGGCCATAGGTTAACCCATGGCCGCAATATGCGTTCAAGATGTCGATGATCAAAGCAATACAGTTTACATTAATTCACGTAGCTGGCTACGCTCTTCATCGACACACGAGCCGAGTGATCCACCGATCAGAGTTGTACGATAATCGAGTCACCGATAAATCGGCAACACGATGTAGTTTCTCAGTCCAGCTCGGGATAGGGCACCTCCGAGCGACTGCACATGCAGTCCAGTGCAAGACCAGGTGCATGTTGGGGCAATGGAACCGGCCAGCGAACCAACCGGAACCACTTGAACAGTGTAAAATGGATTTGGATAACAACCTCGGGGCGGTGGCTCAGCCTTAGCCGCAAACCACTCTTCAAACCTAGCACCGCCAATAATAGCGGAACACTCCGTCGCCCCATGTTTGAACTAGTGACTTGAAGGCCACGAGCAAACTTAGGGCATCAGACGGCATAGGCACCCCGTACGACCACGACTGCAACCGAACGCGCAAAGCTGCACACTGATTGGACAAAAATTCACAAGATTGCATTCTAGACCGGATAGAACTACACGCTCTATCACAGGCAGATAAACCGCATTGGAGTCCAGGCGATCAGGCGAATATCATCCGAACCAGGTGCTTAGTCGGGTTGGTCAATCCCGTTATAGGAATATCCCGGGTGGCAAGTCCGGGTAAAGTAATATTCGGGGTGGGCGGCCCCGTTAAAGTCACCCCTCCCCCTGTAAAAAAGAGGGGGGTGACGCTTTGACGCGTAAAGGCGCAATCTGATTGGACGAAAGTGCACGCCTTGTCCAAGCGAGCTGACTACAGGGGGACGGATGGAACTAAACGCTCCACCACAGGCAGTGATCACTGCAGTTGATCCAGGCAGAACTACCCGCTCTACCATAGGCAGACAGCCGCTACGTCATTTCAGCACACCTCTGCGCGCAGAGCTGCACACTGATTGGACAAAAATTCACAAGACCGGATAGAACTACACGCTCTATCACAGGCAGATAAACCGCATTGGCAATCAGGCGAATATCATCCGAACCAGGTGCTTAGTCGGGTTGGTCAGTCCCGTTATAGGAATATCCCGGGTGGCTAGTCCGGGTAAAGTAATATTCGGGGTTGGCGGCCCCGTTAAAGTCACCCCTCCCCCTGTAAAATGAGGGGGGGTGACGCTCTGACGCGAAAAGGCGTAATCTGATTGGACGAAAGTGCGCGCTTTGTCCAAGCTATCTGACCACAGGGGGACGGGTGGAACTAAACGCTCCACCACAGGCAGTTTTCACTGCGGTTAATCCAGGCAGAACTACCCGCTCTACCATAGGCGATCAGATAAAATTGGGGAAATGCCGAAGCAAATCCGGGCTGCAGGCGTTCTACCCGCTAGCCAACTGACCACAAGGGGGACGGATGGAACTAAACGCTCCACCACAGGCAGTTTTCACTGCAATTAGTCCAGGCAGAACTACTCGCTCTACCATAGGCGGTCAGCTTTATTATTTGGAAATTGCCGTAGCAAATCCGGGCTGCAGGCGTTCTACCCGCTAGCCAACTGACCACAAGAGGGACGGATGGAACTGAACGCTCCATCACAGGCAGTTTTCACTGCAATTAGTCCAGGCAGAACTACTCGCTCTGCCATAGGCGGTCAGCCATATTTGGAAATTGCCGTAGCAAATCCGATCTGCAGGCGTTTTAGCCGCAAATATTTTGTGTATTGGGAATACTGTAATGATCCTTCCGCAGGTTCACCTACGGAAACCTTGTTACGACTTTTACTTCCTCTAAATGATCAAGTTTGGTCGTCTTCTCAGCGCCGGCCTAGCCGCCGAAGCAGCCGTACGGCACCAATCCGATGACCTTGCTAAACCATTCAATCGGTAGTAGCGACGGGCGGTGTGTACAAAGGGCAGGGACGTAATCAGCGCAAGCTTATGACTTGCACTTACCAGGAATTCCTCGTTCACGGGGAACAATTGCAAGCCCCGATCCCAGTCACGACGGTGATGGCACAGTTTACCCAACCCTCTCGGGCCAGGACGCCATACTCGCTGACACCGTCATTGTAGCGCACGTGCGGCCCCGGACATCTAAGGGCATCACAGACCTGTTATTGCTCATTTTCGCGCGACTGGTACGCCGCTTGTCCCTCTAAGAAGTGAACACCTGCGCAGTACCCGCCGGCAGCTGCATCATCACCCCCGAAGAGGCAACAAACACTGCCACCCGCACGAGCACACAGAACAAGTGCACTAATTAGCAGGTTAAAGTCTCGTTCGTTATCGGAATTAACCAGACAAATCGCTCCACCAACTAAGAACGGCCATGCACCACCAACCACCGAATCAAGAAAGAGCTTTCAATCTGTCAATCCTCACAGTGTCCGGGCCGGGTGAGTTTTCCCGTGTTGAGTCGAATTAAGCCGCAGGCTCCACTCCTGGTGGTGCCCTTCCGTCAATTCCTTTAAGTTTCAGCTTTGCAACCATACTTCCCCCGGAGCCCAAAGACTTAAAGGTTTCCCGGGGACTGCCCGTGGGGTCATTAAAATACGCCCACGGATCGTCAGTTGGCATCGTTTATGGTCAGAACTAGGACGGTATCTGATCGTCTTCGAACCTCTGACTTTCGCTCCAGATCAATGAAAACATCCTTGGCAAATGCTTTCGCTTTAGTTTGTCTGGCGGCGATCCAAGAATTTCACCTCTAACACCGCCATACAAATGCCCCCGTCTGTCCCTCTTAATCATTACTTCGGATCCGAAAACCAACAAAATAGAACCGAAGTCCTATTCCATTATTCCATGCAAGAATTTTCAGGCATAAGCCTGCTTTGAGCACTCAAATTTGTTCAAAGTAAACGTGCCGTCCGCCTCCGACACCCGGTGAAAGGCATCAGGAGGCATGCCGACGGATTACCCATCAGCACCTGTCGAAACAGACACGGCAGAAAGGCTGCACGGTCACGAAACCGACTCGCAAACCCAACCCACCCGTAGGCAGGCCGGGAATGCGAATAACGGCACGTGGCCGTACGACCCAGATCCAACTACGAGCTTTTTAACTGCAACAACTTTAATATACGCTTCTGGAGCTGGAGTTACCGCGGCTGCTGGCACCAGACTTGCCCTCCAGTAGGTCCTCGTTAAAGGATTTAAATTGTACTCATTCGAATTACGGAGCCTCTGTTGAGTCCCGTATCCGTATTTTTCGTCACTACCTCCCCGTGCCGGGATTGGGTAATTTGCGCGCCTGCTGCCTTCCTTGGAAGTGGTAGCCGTTTCTCAGGCTCCCTCTCCGGAATCGAACCCTGATTCCCCGTTACCCGTTATCACCATGGTAGGCAGGTCACCTACCATCGTAAATTGATAGGGCAGACATTTGAAAGATCCGTCGCCGACACAAAGCCGACTGCGATCAGTAAAGTTATCCAGAGTCATCACAGAATATAACGGAAGCGGCCGAGACCACAACCGGTTGGTTCTGTTCTAATAAATCCACCCATCCCCTTGCGGGTCAGGGCATAGTGGCATGTATTAGCTCTAGAATTACTACAGTTATCCATGTAGTGTGTACGATCTAAGGAACAATAGCTGATTTAATGAGCCATTCGCGGTTTCACCGTTTTAAGGTTTGTACTTAGACATGCATGGCTTAATCTCTGAGACAAGCATATGACTACTGGCAGGAGCAACCAGATTATTCACACGACTCACACAAAGGAGTGTATGATTCAATTGCTGTCACGACACGTCCAACCGTATGCACCGGGCGCTTATCCCATACGACGCCCGATAGCACCGATAAAAAGAACGAGCCGAACAAACAACGTTTTATATGACCGCACGACCCCACAGTCGCACGGGTTAATATCACCATTTGACTGGAACGAGCCCCGCTCCAGCACAGGCAGCCCACACTGCAATAAAATAATCGTGTCTACACAGCCAGAACAACACCTCCACGGTTGTTGCCCAGCGTACAGGACAAGCCGATCGGCATAACCATTTTTAAGGCATCACACCGTCTCAAGGACCGATGACCGAGTGAACAGCCCTCGGCCGCATGATAGGAGGAAGCCCGCGACAGCTTGCCACATATAACCCGTAAACCCGTGTAAAAAATGCACCCGCCCAAGCCAAGCCACAATAGGCCAAATATATACCACAATACGGCAAGAGAACGGGCAACATTATCATAAGCCAGCACGCCATTCACCGTCAATAGGCTACAAGGCATTTTAGACTGGCAGGCTGAAGCCAGCAAAGCAACAGGCAATTATGCGGTCAAAAAGCTGCCCAGCAATGCGCTATCGGGCAAGAAAGACCGTGTGAGCAGTGCCGATGATCGGGCCAATCAATAGCAATTTCAATTTAAACCCGCCTCGGACGCTCAATTTCGGAGCATATATAGCCCCTATATAACATGAAAAACAAGATAAGTCGCTAATGACAAAATTTAATTATATTTTGCCAGATAAATCAAAAAATATTGGACGTAGGACAAAAATAACAGCACAGCTGAATTCGCCGTCCCCGAATTGACCAAAATCATATAGAACCGCCCCAGTGTGAGGGACTACCACGGCGCTGCTATATAGAGCGGCGCCTCGGACTTAGAGATTTTCGCCCGATTGAGGAAAGGTAGTAGTCCCTATAATACATGCAGAACAAGATCAAGCGTTAACTTCAAACACATATTATGAATCTCATAGAATATTGGTTTTATTAGAAAACATTCATGTTGGATGTTGTATTTGTGACACTAATACACGTTTAGAATCACAATTGCCCCTTTTTTACGTGTTCACTAGTCTATATTGTTGTTTAAATGAAATCACATAGAAAACCCGCAGTTCACGCAATTCCTATAGTAAAGTCCGAGTCTATAGTATCGCCCGCGTGCGGCCGCCGTATGCTCGGTGTGGCCAAAACGGTCCAAGATTAGTTGCTAAATGTAAAACACATATTATGAATCTCATAGAATATTGGTTTTATTAGAAGACATTCATGTTGGATGTTGTGTTTGTGACACTAATACACGTTTAGAATCACAATTGCCCCTTGTTCACGTGTTCATAAGTCTGTATTGTTGTTTAAATGAAATCACATAGAAAACCCGTATACTACGCGTAATTGCTCTATCGGGCCGCAGTTAACAAAATTCCTATAGTAAAGTCCGAGTCTATAGTATCGCTCGCGTGCATTAGTTCAGCCGCCGTATGCTCGGTGTGGCCAAAACGGTCCAAGATAAGTCGCTAAATGCAAAACACATATTATGAATCTCATAGAATAGTGGTTTTATTAGAAGACATTCATGTTGGATGTTGTATTTGTGACACTAATACACGTTTAGAATCACAATTGCCCCTTGTTTACGTGTTCACTAGTCTGGATTGTTGTTTAAATGAAATCACATAGAAAACCCGTATACTACGCGTAATTGCTCTATCGGGCCGCAGTTCACGCAATTCCTATAGTAAAGTCCGAGTCTATAGTATCGCCCGCGTGCATTAGTTCAGCCGCCGTATGCTCGGTGTGGCAAAAACGGTCCAAGATGAGTCGCTAAATGCAAAAACTTTATATCAATATATAGGCAGCCCGAGTAGTTCGCACAGACTGCTTGGTGCATATCACAGTATTGCGCGTTGTACGAGGTATATATAGCGTATACACGCATTTGGTGTTTTGTCTTTAGCGCTTCATCTTGTTCTGCATGTATTATAGGGACTACTACCTCTCCTCAATGGCGAAAAAATTAC